>CM040991.1:5965052-6009385 GCA_022985145.1 Pangasius djambal
GGGCAATCCTCCAGGAGGCTTGGAGTAATATATCAAGTCAATGTTTGAATAAACTGACTGCTCGGATGCCTAGTGTTGTCCCTTATTATCAATGCAAAATGGTCACTAACTAAAGAGGATTTATGCTGATATTGCCCAAAAACCCTATTTTGTTCAGGCGTTTCCAAACTTTTGGAGGGCAGTGTATGTGAAAGTGAAAAAGGGACTAAATTGCATTTAAATACATTTTAAACAGTCTGCTGAGGCACATCAACATATTGATTGTCTTAAAACAAACTAATATACAGTATATTTATTTCATTTGCATTTACTTTAATATGCAACAAATATTTAAATTATGTATTTAAATTATAATATTTAATATCACAGATTTTTTATCAAAGAATGAGAAATCTGTAATCATTTGGATCACCAGCATCGTCCACTGCTCTACTCTTATTATCTGAGGTCAATGTCACTGGTGTCAGAATGTCACTGATTTATTGCTGATTAATTCAGTGAGTTCTGTTCTGTTGGCGAAATTTCCCACATGTTTATTAAATCGTTCAAACCTTTTAAAACTTTGTCCGCTGTCGATGACTGGTTTTTTTTTTTCATAGCATTTTTTTAAACTGGCTTCTAACCCAGCATGCCCTTTACAGAAAACCTAGGCAAGATTATAAAATAAATAAAACACATTTTTTTCACACCTTTTTTATGAGATACTGTATATTTATGATTTACCAATGTAGAGTGACATCCAATGGGTTTTCCAACACATTTGCTAAGATTATAGGTTAAGTTAAAGATAAGGTGAACAGTACTAAACTGTAAACCCATACAGTTGCCAGCAGATAGTCTTTGCTTCTGTCCTTTATGAAAAAAATAAATAAATAAAAATAAAACAGCAACATAGGTAAAACTAAGTAGCTAGCTCGCAAGCTACTCTAGCTAGCTACCTTGCTATTGCGAAGAGTTACATGTAGCTACGGTAAATTAATGTTACAAGTGACAATAAAGTGTTAATAGGTTTTGCTATATAGTAGATACATGTAATGCTGTATAGAGTTAGACCTAATTTTATCGTAGTTTATAATTAAATAAAAAAATTGTTAAGAAACTTTAAGCTGAATAATGCGATATCTTAAACAAACCTAGTTGGTTTTTTTGTTTTTTTATCCTGTAGACAGATCAAACTTTCTGAAGTTTTTTTTGCTCCTGTATTTTATCTCTCACTCTCTCTCTCTTTCTCTCTCTCTCTCTCTCTCTCTCTCTCTGTACAAATGAGCATCCATTTATTGCTGCTATGGTAATCAGGCTTTACTAGATGTTAAGACGAGCACTGCCAGACAGAATGGAGAGGCATTAAAAAGGCTGCACACAAATACAAACCCTGAGGCGGCCCATATCCAAATCAGTAACAAAACAAGGGTCAGGCTATTTAGGCAGAATCCCGGTCTGCTCCGCAACATTTGAGAATGATTTGGTTAAGCACATCCAGGAAATGGAGAGAACATTTTTTTGGCCTATCTTCACAAGACATCAGAAGGATTACTTGTGATTTGCTTGAGCATTGTGGCTTAAAATACATTCAAAGAGGAGAAGAAAATGGCAGGTAAAGATCGGTTTTATGGCCTCTTGAAGTGTCAGCCCCATCTGTCAGTTAGAACACCACAAACCACTCGTCTGTCTAGGGCTGTGAGGTTTAACAGGCCACAGGTGGGTGAGTTTTTCAGCATTTTCACAAAGCATGAGCCATTTTGGTTATACTCATCTGTGGGACAACGATACAGAATCATAAGTGGAGCTAAAATTAAAGGGACAAGGCAGGATGACCAGAGCAGAAATTTAATAGCACTGTTGTTTGTGCCCTGAGTGCAGCAGGCCAGTTAATTACATTCATTCATTCATTCAACTTCAGTAACACATTATCCTGGTCAGGGTTGTGCTGGATCTGGAGGCTATCCTCGGAGCACCAGGTACAAGGTACAAGGCAGGAATATACCCCAGTTGGGGGTAACTGGTGTTCCCAGGACAGCCTCCAGATCCAGACAGGACACCAGTCCATCTAATGATACTGCACAAACCTGGGAGAATTTTTTTGGAGGTGGAAGGAAACATGCAGCCACATGGAGAACATGCATAACTCCTGCAAAACAGGATCAAACCCCGGACCCTGGAGCTACAAAGCACCAACCTGCCACGCTGCTCTTCCGCCCCAGTTAATTTTCCCCAGTGTTTATTATTCCCTTGAAAGGGGATGAACAACTAGCTATGGAATGGTGACCCTGATGGGTATATAGCAGATGTGTCAGACTTGTTGGAGGATGGTTCCTGGACCAGCCACATCTGATTATCATTTGTACAAAACTCCAAAGGCAGTTCTTCTCGCAAACTAATTATGGTGTCATTATAATTACTCTGCCACTCCACTATAGACACAAGATTCCCATCAAGCCCTTAAGAGAAGCTATCATTTAGTGGCAGACAGTTGGGCTACATCGCACCTCAGGGCAGAGTATCATATGTGGCTTTTTTGGCCAAGCATATAATAACAGAGATGATGTGGGGAAAAGAAATAACTTATTTTTAAACCTGTATTTTTTTAATGTGTAAGCAAACCAGCCTAAAACAGTATGGTTGCTGTTGTCTTACTACCTTAAAGTATTGTATTGAATCTGCTTTATTCTGTTAGTATTTTACATGGTAAAATATGAGGGCTGTACAATCATTGCTACCTTTGCTGTTATAGCCCTTTAAAATTCTGCTGTCACGCATTTGTATTTTTTCACATGGCCAATCCTCTGATACACTGCACCTCTCTCCCACATGCTATATTCTTACTATCATGCTGCTGTAGCACTTTAATTTCCCATGAGCAGGGGTAAACAATACTTCATTACTTAATATCAATAAACCTAAGTATTATTTGGGCAGGGGGGGGGGGGGTATACTGTATACTTTACTTGAATAGTATTGAAATTAAATAAGTGTACTTTTTCTTCATCAGTGTAGAAAAAAAGATCAGGTGTCATGCCACCAGCTGTGACCTTCCCATGCTACACTATGTCATTAACTGAAGATGGACTGTCCAGCAGACTGCAGCGTTGAACTTGAGGATGCGCGCCCCTGGCCCTACCTAAATAAAATGTTTCAATATGCTGGAGTAAGCAAAGACTCATATAAAATATGATTTCACTAATTCACTAATTTGCTAACATTAACTGGCTATATTTCACTAAGTTAGCATTTTTTTTTTCTTTATTAATGCTAGACTAGCGCTGATACCCCTAGCTAACATAACTAGTTAAGCAGCAAGTCAAATGTTAGCTAATGGTAAAAACTTACAGAGATTGAATGATGTTTTCTGGCAAAAAGGCATAGTTGCTTTAAAACAAGCACCATTGACTAACAGTTTTAGTCATAATAGTCAAAAAGTTACATTTCACATAAAATTCGCATGTTCGCCTCACACATTCAATTCCCACCCTGTGTGTGCAGAGTTTGCATGTTCTCCCCATGCTTTGGGGGTTTCCTCCGGGTACTCTGGTTTCCTCCCCCAGTCCAAATACATGCGTTGTAGTCTGATTGGCATTTCCAAATTGTCTGTAGTGTGTGTGATTGTGCCCTGCGATGGGTTAGCACCCCGACTAGGGTGTCCCCTGCCTTGTGCCCCAAGTTCCCTGGGATAGGCTCTAGGCTCCCCCGAGACGCTGTGTAGGATAAGCAGCACAGAAAATGGATGGACGGATCTTATCTTACCTTAGCTTATCTTTTCAGAAAGGGATCCAAGAATAATCCTTTTAGGAAAATAAAAATATGATCAAATATGATTAAAATATGACGAATATGACAATAAAATGTTACATGAGATCAAACCCCATAAAGCAGGTAATGAGACTAAAATCAATTTCCTGGTTTACATAATCTATTTTCAGTGAAATGCAGAATTCTACATGGTGAAAGTATGACTAATGTTGGCTAGCAGGATGTGTGTAGCTTGGTGTGTGTGTGTGGGTGTGTGTGCGCGTTGAAATTTTCAAAGAAGCCAGTCCGTTTTAAGCAACTCTTCGTCATCTCCGAACTGTCACTGAGGCCAAGGCTTCAAGTGCCAAGACCTCACAAGGAACGACAGCAGAGACATCCCCATGTAGAGAAGAAGAAAGAAACTGCTTCTTTATCTTTTTTAAAGAGTGAAAGGAAATGAAAATGAAAACTTAATGTTAATGATGTAGAACTTGAACATTGTGGCGAGCTATTTTCAGTTGCAGAAGCAGACTGGATCAGACATAAAGGTTGTCAGACCCATCTCAAGTGCTCTTATGAAAGTAAGAGGTCAGTTTCTTTGTAATTATGTATATGGATTAGATGCAGTGTGTATACTGCATGTCATTAAAAAAAAAAAAAACCTTTTTTAAAAAATGTATTCTATTCATTTATATCTGACTGTCTGAAATATTTATTTTTGCCTGCTGTCTTTTGGTAGTTATTTCTAGGCTTATCACACAGCCAGTCACATCAATGCAGGTGGCAGTTTGGAAATGAAATTTCACACCGCACTTGCACATGAAGATGGCAAAAATAAACATCATTACATAATGAAACACAAAATGCTTCATAAAATGCCCATTAGCTGATTTAGCTGTATGTAAAACAATACATACAGCTCTGTCCATCATCTTCAAGTTCTATTTATTTTAAATAACAATCTACTTGTTGATTCTGTCTACTTTTTTTTTTCCCCCCTACTACTTAATTTCTTATATTTGATAGAGTTATAGATGGTATGTGGTTGACTTTCATGCTATTACTGTTACTATAATATTTCTATCTCCTAGGAACCAAGATGAGCGGAGTTGGAATTAGAAATTAGTACCATCGTTTATGTGACAGAAGTAAACACAGCAGTTTCATTTTCCAGACCTTAAATGCACACAGAATGGGTTCAACATTAAACCTGTTGGAAATAGACAAGATCAAATGCTTGCTGTAATTTCACACAGGTGTGGCTTCAACAGAATGTGGACTATAACGTAAACTAACACTTTATGGCTATTGTTTCATATACAGAACACTACTGCAATCCTACTTTTCGAAAATATTTTTAGCTATACATGAGTGTGTATCCTATCAGCCAATCATGTAACAGAGGTATATGATCTTCATCATGCTTTGAGTTTTTCAGAAACTTCTGATTTCCTGGGGTTTTCAAGCACAACAGTCTCTAGAGTTTACACATAATGTTGAGAAAAAAAAACTAAAAAACATCCAGTGAGTGGTGGTTCTGTGGGCGGAAACGCCTTGCTGATGAAAGAGAAGAATGGCTCGAGCTGACAGGAAGGCTACGGTAACTCAAATAACCACTCTTTACAACTGTGGTGAGCAGAAAAGCATCTCAGCAGCCACAACACGTCAAACTTTAAGGTTTACAATCTTCAACTGTCCAGTTTCTGCTTTTTCGGTTACCAAGAAACCAGAAAGCTCAAAGTCCTCTGTCCTAAAGGCTCTCCCATTGCACAAGTTACTGACTATTACAAAGCACTGGCACTGGAGACTCCTTATATAAACGTTAAATAAACGTCACACAGAAAATGTCACCCTATCAATAATTATTTATTTTTCTTTGTTAAATAAGTTTTTTTTTTTTTTTATTAATTTATGAACCTTAGGTTATTTTGATCATCTGCCATACAAATCATGTGAATGAGTCCTTATTATAGAAAAGACAATATATGTTGTCTATGATTTTGCTGACAGTCAGCATTATTGTCAGAGCTTGTTTCAAAAACGATGAATCAACACCTCCTGCCTAATCAGATTCGAGAATTCAACAGTGCTGTGGTATTAATGTTCATACACTGATGCACACGTCGATGAACTGATTTTAGATTTACTGTATCGCATTAACAGGAAACAGCCATTACAGGCAGCTCATAGTCTTTCAGAATGACTAAGCTTTGAGCTTTGATACCTGAATTAGAAGTCTTCTAGTAAGCCAGAGGCTTAAGCAGAGATCTAAGAGATAAAGGTAGCCAAGCAAACTTGTAAATCACCTATTGAGAGAACACAAGTCTAATTTCATTTTGAAGTCTCAACAGTGATTTAAAAGAAATATGTAGCCTGAGGGTAAGCTCAGTTAATTAAAAAAAATGTGATGTAACTAATTGTGGCTTCTTTGTAATCTTCAACTTATCAACAAAATTAGCTTATTTATACATCAGGTCTCAGACGGTACCTAATTCAGATATTAGAGAGGGTTTCTGCTTACGACTGTGCATTTTCAACAAGGATGAAGTTAAATACTATTAATTACAATTTAATATCACTTCTGCTTGGTTTGTATGTTGCTTATGTTTGGTAAGTTTGTTCTTTTACCATACAATATGATTATATTAGATTACTTTATCACAGTGATCATATCCGTGTTTAAACAGCATTGTTACAGAGTGAGTAATAACACGTGTAAAATACAATCCTGGATCACTGCCTCTCTCTGATTAGGATAATTTATCAAAGAATTCTTACAGGCTTAGCCAAAACAAATCTGTGTGATCTGACAACTTTCTGGCATCGCTTTAATGACAGCTGGCGGAACAGCGAGTCTAGAGAGTTACTCTTGCCCTGCACTTCTCACTCTAATCCGCTCCATGAGTTTTACACACACACACACACACACACACACACACACACACACACACACACAGGTGTTCCATTTGGGAGCTGCAAGTTTCAGACTTGTTTCAATGGGAATTGCATAAATAGACCCTTATTTTGATTGTTTCGTTGGGGAAAAATGTGAAAAGAAGCAAATTCTCCCCCTGAAGAATTTCACAGAAACATTACTCAAACATTTAGATGTCTCTGTTTCCACACCAAAACCACAGCTAACGTCAAAACCTGTTATACAGTTTTTTTTAAAGACTCCCACATGCGTCCTACATCACTGAATCACATATTGAAATCTTGCATGTTGATATGGAAATCTGAAATAGTGGTACTATAACTAATGTTATACTGTCCCAGTATAGATGATGATGTTGCCAAAATTATTTGTAGTTGCAGCACTTCCTTTGAAATGTGCTACGGGCTTTTCAAAACTTGGAAAATCCTTCAATCAAATCCATACATACAAATTTGTATGTATTTGTATAGACATTTCCTTAGAGGACATATAATTTACATCATTTTATATTCATCAAACTATTCAGCGAGCCCTCGTGCCCTGTGGTCAGGGGCAGAGTCATACTTGAAGAGACCACGACAGTGACACAATTTTCATAATTTTGCCTCTGTACACCAGCATAGTGTATTTGAAATGAAGCAATCAAGATGTGATTGAAGTGTAGATTTTCAGCTTTAATTCAAGGGGTTTAACAAAAATATTGCATTAATCGTTTAGGAATTACAGCCATTTTTTACAGAGTCCCTCCATTTTCATAGGCTCAAAAGTAAAAGGACAATTGACTGATAAACAGTTTCATGGCCAGGTGTGGCCTGATTCCTAGTTATTTCATGACAAATTAAGGAGATAAAAGGTCTGGAGTTGATTCTAACTGTTGAATTTGCATTTGGTAGCTGTTCATGGGGACTTTCACTATGCAGTCCAAAGAGGTGTTGATGCAAGTGAAAGAGGCCATCATTAGGCTGAAAAAACAAAACAGACCTATCAGAGAGACAGCAGAAACTTTTGGAGTGGCCAAATCAACAATTTGGTACATTCTTAAAAAGAAGGAATGCACTGGCAAGCTCAGCAACACCAAAAGGCCTGGAAGACCATGGAAGACAACTAAAGTGGATGATTGCAGAATTCTTTCCTTTTTGAAGAAAAACCCCTTCATAACATCAACAGAAGTCAAGAATACTCTCAAGGAGGTAGGCGTATCATTATCAAAATCTACAATCAAGAGACACCTTCATGAATGTAAATACAGACAGTTTACCTCAAGATGTAAACCACTGTTAACACTCAAGAACAGAAAGGCCAGATTAGACTTTGCCAAAAACCTCTAAAAAAAAACAAACAAAAAAAAAAAAAAACCTGGCCAGTTCTGATGCAAGATTAGCTTGTACCAGAATGATGGGAAAAGAAAAATATGGAGAAGGAAAGGAAGGGGTCATGATCCAAAGCATACCACATAATTTGTCAAACATGTGGAGGCAGTGTTATGGCATGGGCATGTATGGCTGTCAATGGACATGGCTCAATGGTGTTTATTGATGATGTGACTGCTGATAGAAGTACCAGGATGAATTCTGAAGTGTACAGAGCTATACTTACTGCTCAGATTCATTCAAATGCTTCAAAACTGATAGGAAAGCCCTTCACAGTACAGATGGATAATGACACAAAACGTACCACGAAAGCAACTCAAGAGCTTAGAAATGGAATGTTCTTAAATGGCCGAGTCAGTAACCTGACCTCAATGCAATAGAACATGCTTTTCCATTACTGAAGACAAAACTGAAGGCAGAAAGTCCCACAAACTAGCAGCAACTGAAGGCGGCTGCAGTAAAGGCCTGGCAAAGCATCTCAAGGGAGGAAACTCAGCATTTGGTGATGTTCATCGGTTCCAGACTTCAGGCAATCATTGACTGCAAAGGATTTGCTTCCAAGTATTAAAAATAATCCTAATATTAATGATAATGTAAATTTGTCCAATTACTTCTGAGCCTGTGAAAATGGTGGGACTCTCTAAAAAAATGGCTGTAATTCCTAAACAGTTAATGCAATATTTATGTTAAACACCTTGAATTAAAGCTGAATGTCTACACGTCAATCTCATCTTGATTGAGTCATTTCGAATCCATTTTGGTGGTGTACAGAGGCAAAATTAAGAAAATTGTGTCAATGTTTCAAATTTTTTTAATGTAACTATTTTGCATTCTTTTAACAAGTTTCATTACAAATTATATTACTGACAACAACCTGAGTGAAAAATAGAATCTTTGAAATATTTACATGAATTTCAGAGTTTTTTTAGTATTTGGTATGTCCCCTTTTTTGCTTTAATGACAGTGTGCACACGAGCTGGCATGGACTCCACAAGTTTGTGCAAAATGTTATGATCCATTTTAGATCAAATCCATCAGTGTGTCATCTGAACACATGCTTCAGTAGAAGAGATTAGACATGAGGAAAATCAGACCTTTGTTACAAAGCAGTTAGCATATTTAATATCACAAATTTGCATCCGTTTAGATAGAGACCAAGAAATTGTGCAGAATCTTGAATATTAAATATTCAATATATACTTGCTTTGCTTTAAATATTTTTTTTTTTAAAAATCTAAAACCTTTTGTTTATTTCCAATTTTACATGAAAGAAAAATCCCAGATTTCAATGTGGTCTCAGACGTTTGGACCCTGCTGTATGTATACAGATATACAATAAATAAAGAGAAAAAAGGCCAATGACAAAAATTTCAGGTCAAAATGTAAGCGATTGTGTTTCCCTATTGTTTCTCTAACTCCATTTTAAGAAATTTTCTAGTAATTTCTCAAACCAAATAATTGAATACCTCCACTACCACTGTAGGCTTGCATGTCACTTAATATTCCCTTTTTAAAAAGTGTGAAGCTCTAAGCAGGGACCATGATGTCCTCTAAACCATGACACTGGGTTGAACAGTTAGTGCACCTTGAATTGATCAGACTCAGCTGTCTTAGTTTCAGTTTCCTTTCTGGTTTTACCACAGTGACATTAAAGATAAATCATAACATTCCTTTTGATCAGATGTGTGGGGGTGGAAATCCCCTGTAGTATTGTTTTGTTTTATTTTTAGGTCTCAGACTATATTACATTTGAGCACCTACATTTCCCACTGTCCACACACTCATACTCATGCACACACACACACACACACACACTCATGTTGGCCTGATCACCACCCACTGACCTTGTGTGATCCTGCCTAGACAGAGTGACATGATCATATCATCACAGCACTCTTGTGTCATGCTGGGCTTTAAATATATACGAAACTCATTTGAATATCTCTATTATTGTTTCATTTTGCCCTGCAGACAGAAATATGGTGAGTGTGTGATGACAGAATCTGTTCTCTGCATGGGACCACTGTGAGGGGGGATAAGGGAGGGCATTCACACACACACACACACACACACACACACTTTTGCTTTTTTCTCCCCCACAAAGCAATACATATTTAATGAGAAATTAAGGTTTGTCCAATTTCAATCCAGACACATCTCATGTTGTTGATCATATGCATGTTTGTGAAGACTGTCCATAATTAGCATAATGATGACACAAAATTTTACCAATCTTATTCATTTTGAGCATGACAGTGTACAAATATGTCCCCTAATATTATATCCATAATGTATCAGACTTGTTCATTTAAAAGGACTAGTTTAAATTGTAACTGTCGCTACATTCTTCTCTCGACACTCAGTGTCACTTATGACATGCTACACGTTTCTCTGGCCAATCAGAGGAGCGTATTTAAATGTATCTATGCATATTTAAATCCACTGGCGCTCTACATGAAAGCGGTTTCCACCTGAAAGAGTGTTCATTGTCCTAATTGCCATGTGCATTGAATAGCTTTTTTTTTGGATCCCACTCTTTGCCGTACGTACACAGGCTCCTACCATAGCTACCATCGCTTTCCCTGCTTATTCACAGAAAAAAAAAATCTATTTAGCCCGAGTCATTTCTTTTCTTTTTCACCCGCTTGCTCGAGACAGCCACGGCAAGAGATAACTAACGACACCTCGCCTCGCACCTAGGGATCCTTTTATGCCAGGCTCATTTGCATTCTGATTAGTATGCATGAAATTTCGCACTGAACTTTAATACCCTAACTGCTGCATAATGCACTTTAATGAGCATAAAAGTGAGCCTGACAATTAAAACTCACATTAATCACTAAACGCTACATACAAGGAACAGCGAGAAGGAGACAGGGAGGGATGTGTTAGCCGAGTGGAAAGGAGGAGGGAGAGAAAAGAGCTGGAGCGAGGAGGAAGCAGAGGACAAAAAAAACAAGGGAAAGGACACAGACACTACTATTTAGCACAGAAATCCAACTAAAACACACTCACACATATGCTTTAACAACACCCCCCCCACACACACACCCCACCCCCAAAGCAATACATGGCTTTTTAATGAAAAATTCATGTTTGACACATTAGCAAGAAGACATGTGCTTGATCTCGATCATCTGCAGCTGCCCTGAAATCAACACACTGCTCACACAAATCTTAACATTTTAATCACACATATTGCACAGCAATGCATGTTCATTTATGTTCATGACAAGAACAATTACCTAGAGAAAATCCTGATGGCTTTTCAGCATTAATATTTGAAGAACTTGTTATGTGTGAATGCCTCCATTTTAAAGAGCTAGCTTGCTAGTTAGCATTTGAGAGAAATAGCATGGCTAAACCCATTAAAAAAAAACAAAGTGTGAGTGGCTAATATCTCTGTAAATCCTGCCTTATTGCAAAACACAATAGTTTTGTGAGAAATTGGGTTTTCTCTGCAGAGTATGAATGCTAACACTAGCAGCTAAGCTAATGTGTATTGTAAGGAGTAATTTGTAGTCTAATTGTACTTGTGCTTTATATAACTTACTGTCCCCTTTGAAAGTATTGGAACGGCAAGGCCAGTTCTTTTGTTTTTGCCATACACTGAAGACATTTGGGTTTGAGATCAGCTTTCATCTCCTGATATTTACATTTTGATGTGTTAAATAACTTAGAACATGGCATCTTTGGTGGCAGACCACCCAATTTTTAAGTGAGCAAATGTGTTGGAACAGATAGTCTTAAAGTAAATAACACTTAATATTTGGTTGCATATCCCTTGCTTGCAATAACTGTATCAAGCCGGTGACCCACTGGCATCAAAACTGTTGCATTCTTCTTTTGTGATGCTTTTCCAGGCTTGTACTGCAGCTTCTTTCAGTTGTTTTGCTTGTTTGTGGGTTTCTTCCTTCAGTCTCCTCTTCAGGAGGTGAAATGCATGCCCAATTGGGTTAAGCTCTGGTGATTGACTTGGCCAGTCTAAAACTTCCCACTTTTGTCCCCTGATGAAGTCCTTTGTTGTGTTGGCAGTGTGTTTTGCGTCATTGTCTTACTGCATGATGAAGTTTCTCCCAATTAGATTGGATGCATTTCTCTGTAAATTGGCAGACAGAATGTTTCTGTAGACTTCTGAATTGACTCTGCTGCTACCATCATGAGTTACATCATCAATAAAGATTAGTGAGCCTATTCCAGAAGCAGCCATGTAAGCCCAAGCCATGACACTACCTCCACCGTGCTTGACTTATGAGCTCATATGTTTCGGATCATGAGCAGATCCTTGCTTTCTCTACACTTTGGCCTTTCCATCACTTTGGTAGAGGTTAATCTTGGTTCCAGAACTTTTGTGGCTCATCTCTGTATTTTTTTTGCAAAGTCCAATCTGGTCTTCTGATTCTTACTGCTGATGACTACTGTTTGTATCTTGTGGTACGGCCTCTATAATTCTTCTCTCCAAGTCTTCTTCGAATGGTGGATTGTGATACCTTCACCCCTTCCATGTGGAGGTTGTTGGAGACGTCACTGATTGTTGTTTTTGGGTTTTCACAAAGTTTCTTTCATCAACTGCTGTTGTTTTCCTTGGCTGACCTGTTTCAGTGTCTGGTTGTTTCCAGTGGTTTCTTTCTTTTTCAGGACAAATTGCTTGTACAATGGCTCTGATTGATTTTCTCTGTTTTCTCAGCTCCAAAATGGTGTTTTTTTTTTTTGTTTTTTTTTTTTTGCATTTATGTGATTGTGTGTATGATGGTAAATGTAACTGAACAATAGTTTCAAGCACATTGCTATTTCTGTACATAATTTAAATGACAAAAGCAGGTATAAAATAAATCAAAGCAGATGGATATTAAGATAGTTACGCGAGATACATAACCATAAACAATTAACGACAGTAAGCTCATTTAAAAAAAATGATTTCATATAATTAAATATAATTCCATATAATTCCAGTAGGAGCTTCTAGTAGAAGCGTTCTAGTAACAGCACTGCAAATTAATTATTATAAGAATTATTTTAACTAAAGATGTTAATTAAATGTGTCTGACTTTGGTGCTTAGTACTGAAATAGCAAATTAGATTTTTAAAAGCAGAAGAAAATTTGGATTTTCATTGACCAAGATAAAAACATTTATACTTATTTTATGAATCTACTGTATCTGTATGGAAACTACCACGTTTTTTTGTGGCACACCTCTTCTATGGGAAAGTTCCAATAAAATATTCATCTGAGAGAAGTTCTACATCGGCTATGTATTAATTATCTTATAAATTAATTAAACACACCAAGCGACTAATATTTATACATTGAAATATAGTTTTTTGATGCTGAACTGTTACACCTGCACATGTTTTCTGTCCCAAACACTACTATCTTACTAGAGCACTGGATATTTCAAGAAATATCCTAGAAATGAAGAATCAATCCATCAATTTTTTTTTTTACTTGTGTATGTGTATCCTTAGTGGCTGAGGAAGTGTGGGTTTTACCCATAATGCACTAAGGATGTGTCAGTTTTAACGCTATAAATAGATTGTATAGTTAAATAAAAAGTTATTAGATATTAGCATCCCTGCCTGGCTTGGCTGAGTGTGATGATTAGTGTGGAACATGCTAATTCTACGAGATTAGCTAGAAAACTATTAGCTAGCTACGAAATACAGTGTCTATACACCTCTGTTAAAATTGCAGGATTTTGTGATGTTAAAAAAAAAAAAAAGGAAACCAAGGTAAATCATGTCAGGTGCAACCAACAAAATTCAAGTGAAACCAAATATAAATGTTTTAGGGAAAAAAGAAAAACAAAAAACTTACAGTAACCTGCTTGCACAAGTGTGCACTCCCCTTAACTAAAACTTTGATAAAGTAGATTTTTGCTTGTAATACAGCACTCAATCTTTTTAAGTAAGTGTCTACCGACTTAGCACATCTTGATTTGGCAACTTTATTCCACTTTTCCTTGCAAAAATGCTCCAGATTTATCAAATTATGAAGGGATCTCCTGTGCACAGCCCTCTTCAAGTCATCCCACGGGTTTTTGATTTAGGGTTTAGATCTGGGCTCTGACTGGGCCATTCCAAAATGCTGATTTTCTGAACGTCTTCTTCTGGAGCCATTCCTTTGTCGACTTGGATTTGTGCTTTGGGTCGTTATCATCCTGGAAGCTTTCATTTTTCTTCATCCTCAGCTGTCTAACAGAGGCCTGCATGTTTTGTGCCAAAAAAGGTTGGTATTTGGAGCTATCCATGCACGCCTAGGATATGTAGTGTATTCACACACACCAACACACACATACACATGAACACATATTCACATACACACATATATACATGTAGTAGCAAGACCCATCATGGCCTTATTTCCAAACCAGTTCCCAAAGTAGTGTACCTGTGCCTGATAAATATGGGCTCCATCACACTCTTCTGTCTGTCTCTCTTTCTCTGTCTCTGTCTCTGTCTCTCTCTCTCCCTCATACCTCATACATTCTTGTTTTTCTTCAGCCTGAGATCTGCTCAGTATACTGTATGCAGATGCTGCACACACTTTATTCACAATGGGACCGGCAGCTCTGCTGTGAGCCTGTGCCAATGTTTGTGCGTGAGTGTGTGAGGGGGGATGCGGTCAAAATGTTTAAAACATAGAGTTCATGCACAATTTATAATGATGCACTGCTGCTTTGACAGCGCATGGTTTATTAGCCCCTGGACCCCCAGGCCTTGCTCTAAGGATGCTCGGCTGTAATGGACAAATCTGCTCCACAGATTTATGTATGTTAATGCAGAGGAGGGGGGCTTATGCGAATCTGCATGAGGAAGGACAAAGGAGGGTCAAATACTAGAAGAAGTGGTTGAGTCACCCAGGATGAGCTGTTACAATTAAAATGGGAGCTTTGCTGACAGTAAAGGATCACGTCTGGCCACATTTTTTATGCTTTGTCTCCATATCACCTGAAAATGCGATATTCTGTGCTGCTATTACAGCCAGACATGGATCGCGCTAATTGTAGCCAATCAGAGTGCAATGAACTGTCACCTCTGATTTCCAACGCTCACATTAAAAGCGAGTAATTGAGCAAATGACAATGTTGCGATCCTGAACTATGAAAGGTAAGGCACAGATCATTATCTTGAATTAATTAATGAATTGGAGAGTTCAGTGAGCATGAACGCTTTTCATTATCCGTCAGACAATTTGCCCTTTCAACAGTCACATAAAGCATTAGTGACACAAATGCTATATATGGAACAAGAGCTCATCATACAGGGCTATTTTAAAGGTACAATAATCGATTTTTTATTTCTTGTACAAAAGAACCTGGAAAATATGCAGAACATGATCAAAAAATGATTTATCTCAACATGCGTGTGTCATGTGTCTGAGAAAACCTGTTTGGAAAACTGTGTTGCAGTCCAGAAGGCTTATTTGTGTTTGGATAGGCCTCTGGTTAGTTATTTTCTTTAAATGAATCTTTAAACACCCAGAACAGCCAGATCATTCTCCTGTGAGAAAAAACAACAGCAAAAACCACACTGTGCTCAAAAAAGTCAAGAAATACAGTAAAACCAGAATAAACACTGGTACTGCTTTTCCATGATGGAGTAATTTATTACTGGTGAAGGGGATGAAGCTGGAGGCATAATTAGCAATGTTGCTCATGAACAGGTTTGTAAATGTAATCTCTATAAAGCTTTGAACTGTTTTAATGGCCTGCTTTACATAAGCAATCAGGTAGATATGTTTTTTTTTTAATTACAAAGGAAAACTAGACAATGAAGGCTCTTGACCATTCTCATAAATCAGTAGGAGCCGAGTTTCTCATTTGTATAGTGTTATAACTTGACTTTCAAGCAGCTGAATAGCCTATCATGTAGCTAACAATGCTAATGATGCAAGCTCAAAATGTCGTTACAATGAAGCATTCTCAGAATTCAGTAGGAGATGAAATTTGCATCTTTATCGTGTTGTTACTTGGCTTTCATACAGCTGAATGGCCGAGTGCACTTGAAAGTGATGTCATGACAGTCCTTGCTAATGCTAATTCTACTTCACATGCTAACTCTAGTTGAACAGCTGTAGGTTCTGGAGGCAGAGCGTTGTGTACATGGGCGGGAATGTGGGTCGGGCTCAAAGAGTAAAATATCATTCAAATCTTATTCAACTTCCCCTGTTTAACCTTTAGAGAACTCATGGTGCGTGAGCTGTGCTCCCTCGGAGGTGGGGAGTCGTCTTCTGTTTGTCTTTTGTTAGCAATAAGCTAGCCAGCTAACTTTGATGAGTAAGCATATTTTCCTCCTCAAAACAGCAAACTGTTTAGTCAGAGTTACAGATTTAACAAGCATGTCTGTTTGTCTGTATATGTCTGTTGATTGATCTAAAGCTAATACTTGTACATACAGTATAACTCATTTAAAGATTAAAAAAGTGCTACTTTGTTTACTTCTGATGCTGTGTGCAGCCATGTTGATTTGATGTCTCTCCCTGAGGAACTCGTAGTTGAGAAAACTGCCGTGAGTTCCTGAGTAGGAATTTCGAGTTGAGGTGTGTTTTTATTTATTTATTTATTTATTTGGCTTTTCCTGGTCAGAGGTTGGGAATTAAAGGTCGAACACAGCATAATCTTGACAAATTTTGACAAATCTTGCCTAATGCCTCTTTAAAAAATTGATAATATCTCTGTTTCATGGACATTGTTCTCTGTAAAAGAACAAATAGAAGATACAGCAGAATGCATGCGAGGTCATGTGGGATCTCCTTTTATGGCAAATATAATGATTGTGGTGATTCTGACAGCCCATTTGCACCCCACTCTCGCGAAACCTGGCAAATTCACACCCTTGGCAACACCCTCATTCTCAGCATTACTATTCTCACATCATAACCCATCAGGACCTAAAGGATTGATTCTGTAGAAGAAAAACTGGGGGTAGGTCAAAGAAGAAACACCTCGCACCACACTCATTAACAAGCAGCTCCCTTACAGTAGAATTGACAATGAGGCCACACGCTGGACGAGACATGTGATATGAAGGACATGAAGGACAATGGTGGAGTCATGACGAGGGCAAGTGACTAGTGGGGTATGGAGAGTTAACACATGCCTGTGCATGGTAATGAAATCTTGCAGATTAAATACAGAGAATATGAAATGGGTGTCCCTCAGCAATTTTTGAAAATGATGGTATATGAATATGCCATCAATTAATCATGAAGTATTTATTTATATTATTTTGATAAAACTCTCAAACAAATAATACTGAAAGCTTAAGGCTTGGTCATTCTGGTCAAGGCCTGGTTGTTTGCTAAATCAAATCCTTGGGACAGAAACTGATTTAAAACTTGTTTTGATCCATTTTTCATGATATTAATGTTGATAACACACACATTCAATGACACAGTTCCCATATATTTGGCACACATGACAGAAGAACCTTGTTTAACCCCTGAACCCTAGAACCCTAACAAATTGTCCTTGGTGATGGTGAGACATGGTGATGTCTTTAGCCACACCTATTTATCACGCAGAGCTTAGTGAACTCAGTGCAGCGCACAAGGTAGTGTCCAAATAATATAAACCCTAACAGGTGCAGCATATCCATCCATCCATTTTCTATACCACTTATCCTACACAGGTTCACAGGGAGCCTATCCCAGGGGACTCGGGCACAAGGAGGGGGAGGCACCCTGGATGGGGTGCCAAGCCATGGCAGGGCGCAATCCCACACACATTCACACACTACGGACCATCTGGAAATGCCAATCAGCCTACATCTACAGCACATCTCATTGGACTGGGGGAGGTAACTGGAGTACCCGGAGGAAGGCCCCCGAGGCACAACATGCAAACTCCACGAGAACATGCAAACTCTGTGAGGCAGGAGTCAAACCCCCAACCCTTGAGATGTGAGGCAAACATGCTAACCAGTACGTCTCCATGCCTCCCTGTACAGCATATCCATAATGTAGATTATGCATGATCTATATAGGGGGGTGTGGCTTAAGAGACAACCAGAGAGAACTGATGGCAAGACACTTGTGATATTATAATAAGTAGCATAAGTAATATCTTACATCTTACATAGTTCATCCATCTGCACTATAGCAACTATATGTTTTTTTTTTTCCTGAACAAAGCCCATTTCTGAATGAAATCTTATTTAAATCTTATGTCCTAACCCCCTATTTCCTGTCATGTTTCTTCAAAAAAAAAAAAAAAGAGAGAGACAGAGACAAAATTAAATTTTTCTCCAAACATCTCTTATTGGTATCTGGCCCATCTGGAGGACACGCACTGATAGCCAGCGTTGTGCTGACTCTTTGCGTTAATTGACAGCTTTATGAAGACGGACCAAGCATGCATGCCCATCGTCTCTAATAAGATTGGAAGGGGGAATACAGATGCCGGCACCTGCGCTTTCCTCCCAATTTTCTTAGCAAGAAGTGATGTGGGAGGCGGTTGTCATGGCGACAACCAGGCTATCTTTAGGCAGGTAACATTTAAAAATGATTACCTTGACGGGGCTTGAAATCCACAGTGAAGAATAACTTTAAACAAAGAACAACTTCACCTGAGAGCCTTAGCCTGAAGACATCGCTGGAAGAGTAATGCTTTATCTCTATAAGCGTCAGCATATTCCCGAATGATGTGTGAAAGAGGAAAATATTGTCTTGTCCGTATATTGTCTTAAAATTCTGTGACCTGTCATCGTGAACACTCCTAAAGACTACTTGTATACAATATGTATAGATATGGAATGGCAAAGTGCATTAAAAAAAAAACCTTATTCTGTTCTTATATATAGAATGCGATGCCTCTTATTAAAATGATAATCTTCCGCATGACTGAGATAATGTTAGGTAATCTTCTAGTCGACTGAACTAGCAACGTATGATCACACTTCATTCCTGTGGAGCTTTGATTATTTAGGTTCTGCCTCATGTGGCAGGTTTATTCAACTGGGTGTAGACAAAAAGTGGCTTCTGTGGAGGATGATGATAGGCTGTATGAATTACAGATCAAATCTTTTAAAAGATGTATGAAAAATCTGATGGCTACTAGTCTAATCAGGGAACTCACATGCAACCGTCACACATCTACTGTATAAAAGTGAGATGGAACGCAGGTTAGAAGCCACACTGTCATTTGATTCTCATATGAAAAAAAAAAAAAAAAGCATATTGCCAGACTTCATTCCTCCTTTTCCCTCACTGTGGCTGAGATTCTGGTCCATTTCCGAATGCAGCACAGAATACCGTACGTCTTCTGATCTTTAAAGGAAAAATCCACTCTGAACGACTTGCGTATTAATCTTTATACGTATGTGATCTTCAGTGGCATCCAAGATTTATTTTGTATTGAAATTCTGAATACACTTTTTAAACCTTCAATTTCTTTCACCAACTTGTTGATTTATTCTCAATTTGGTGTCTTGCACTACCCACAATGCCATTCAGCTACCTGATGATGGAGGCACTAGTGGGCTTTAGCCCTCGCTTCATCTCTACCTAAAACGAGTGATGCAGCAGAGCTTTAATCTTTTCGTCTGTCCAGCTCTCTCACCTCCTCATCTGTACACTCTGCTCAAACAGATCAGCCAAATTCATGCTAATACTGCCATTTTACTGTCTCTGCTGTTACTCAGCACAACTGTGTTGTATGGATGACTGGATCGCATTCTGGAACGTTGAGTCCAACATTTGCTGGCTCCACTTCTTCGGCATTGAATGTCTCATGAATATGACTCTGAACCTTGCTGGGAAATGGTGAGAGAGAAAAGAAGCTTTTTAGGAGCTAACAGCAAAACTGGACAGTTATCGCTTATGTTTGAAATTTTTTTTTTCTCCTATTTAAATGCCATTTTGATTAGCATTCCCTAGCATTAAGTCCACCATTATACAGACAAAAACACGAGCAATTCCTTTTCTCTTTTCCTCTTTGTTAATTGCAAAAAGGCATTCATATTAAGGTTTTAGGCAGATATCACTGTCAGGCAAACGACTGAACTTTTTGGAGAGTCTTTTGCGGCATGCATGTATAATACCCCTGTCTAGTTTTAATAATTGAAACAGGCATATTGTTTTAGAACATTGTATTAAAATGCATTAAAAATGCTCAATTTCATTTAGGACATTTTTTCTCTTATTAAAGTGTCTGGGAAATAATTGAAAGGATTGTATGCTTATAAATATTTGATTTTCCTCAGACCACATCCACAATGAGAACTTCGCTAAACCCCCCCCACCCAAAAAAAAAAAAAAAGTGTTACATTAATTTTTTTTCTAGGCAGTTGAATAATTAAGACTGGACTGTTTGGCTTGGGAAAAACTTGCACAAACTCATTTGAAACGAAGTAAAGGCACTGACCTGATTCATTATTAATACATGAAGCTCTCAGTGTAAGTGATAGATAAAAAGTGCTTTTTGAGAGTCTATGTATTTTTCCATTTATCTTCTACCATTATCATTTCTCCGTGTCAACATGGGCCTGGTCTGTATGTGTGTGGTTCTGGGTAACATGTGAACTTGTAAGTGTACAAGTGGAACTGATCATTTGGACTGTTGTCAGTGAAGCATTAAAAGCAGACTCTAGCTAAAAACAGCCTCCAAATGTAACTGAATGATTCGTCTAGCTTTAATCAGGGTAAATGGTGGTTCAGCAATTAAGGGTCTATGGATGGCCAGATAGAGGTTTGTCCTTGAGCTTTATTTGTTTGTCTAAATGCTTATTTAGGTTTTTACCCCACTTCAGTCATCGCCAATTCCCACTCATTAGCTAGTTCTGCCCTGTTGCATGAAAGCTGCCTCCCAGGGATGGTGTAGGCTTCATCACATCCTTCCTACTGCTTGTGTTGCCTCACAGTGTTGAAGAACATGCTGAGCGGAAATTGTTAACTGTATTTTTCAGTGTCAGTCAGAGAAAGGCAATGGCTGCTGTTGTTCTGTTTGATACAGTGGAGATGATGGCTATCTTTTTTGCCCAGAGAGCAGGGCAAGTTATGCTCTCTTTCTTGGCCGTCGTATTACTTATTACCCACAATTGTTCAGCTCTATGTTTGAATTATATTCTACGGTCACTTTGGGTAAAACATCTGCTAAATACAGTATATCTAATAATTGTAATGAACTGAGAGTGCACAGTAGTGTAGACCTACCAAAATATATCATTATATGTTCATTCATTCATCTTCAGTAAGAGCTTTATCCTGGTCAGGGAACGCTGAACGTGAGGCCAGAATACACCCTGGATGGGATACACACATTCACACCTAGAGGCAAGATGGAGAGGCATGTTTCTGGGAGCTGTGAGGAACCAGAGAACGCAAATGAAACGCACACGAACACAGGGAGAACATGTGAAACACCTCACAGACAGGAACCCAAGGAGCTCAGGATCGAATCAAGGACCCTGGAGCAAGGACCCGTGCCATCATTCTGTATTTTTATTTAGTGCTCCATTATCTGAATGCTTAGCATTGTTGGTAATGTTTATTTCTCTGGACAGACCACATTTTGAATGAAACCTTAATCACATTTTATCTATTAGCATATCATGTACATTAATGCTTGTGTTAAAAACAAAAAACAAAAACGTCTCTTATTTGCATCTGACCCGTGTTGAGTGCATGCCCTGACTTTAAAGCCAGAGACTGGCTTTAATTAAAAAAAAAACATGACTAAAACTAAGATGCATTTAAAGAAAGTTCATCTTAACCCCACACACACTGCATTAAGTATGACTCATATTAGTAAATTGAGGGGGTTGTTTTATGGCTTCGTACATTATGACTTTCTGTGGAGCATACAGCGGTGCTTGCTACCTACTGTCAGTTGCTTGTGTGTGTGTGTGTGTGTGTGTGTGTGTGTGTGGATGGGTGTATGTCTTGAATTCAAGTCTACTTTCCACTTTACTCACACGGAGAATGACCTATAACAGGGGTATAAAATCGAATGAGTGTGTTTTTCCGGTGTATAAATGGCTGTTTTCCTTCTCAGGTTAGTCCAGAAAGTGAAAGAAGAAGCTGCAAGATGTGTAAGATGGAGGAAAAGAGAAAGAAGAAGGGTGGGACTTTGCCTCACTTTTTTTTTTCCCCCCCAATCTTTCTGTCTGCCTGTCAGGCCATCCTCCCCCCAGGCATCTGTGCTTGATGGCCTTTATGAAAATATCATAAATTCAATCAGGGTCTGCAAATTTCATGAGCCGTCCATCTTCCTGCTGAATTTCTTAACGGAGTGTCAAAACAATCTGGCCCGTGACGTCTGACGGTGCGCACGGTGAGGGGTGAAGCGGCTGGAAATGTGTGCGTGTGCATGCGTATGTGTGTGTGTGTCTCGCTCTCTATCCCTAATCCATCCTCTCCCCCCCCACCCTAAGCATTTCCACTCAAATCTGAATTTCATATCAGTGAAATATGAAAGCAGTGTCAGACAATATGACTGAGGACTCATTTTATATTGGGAGAATTGTAGGTCACTGCCCCATAAATGAGCTCTCATTTCTAATATCGCACAATGGCACATACATTAGCGAGGAACTTAAAAAAATAATGTCCTACATGTCGTCAGATCATCATTATGAAGATAGATGCATCATGTTAATGCCTAATCAAAGCCACATGGGTCAAAAGAGGAATTTTGACATAGACAGTCTCGGTCAGAGCATTTACTGCAATTCAGAATCATCTCGTGGATGGACAGATCATATTTTAATTTTCACTATATATGAGAGGAACTGAACCATTTGAGAGATATGTCTAGAGGGGAAAAAAAAAAAAAAAACAGAGCAAGAGGGCTCTGCGACCGAATCCTGCTCACCCAAAATGAACCCATGAATATTTTAAACGAATGCAAATAACCACAAGCGAATTGTAATTGCCTCGAATCAAAATTCAATTAATGTTTAACACAAGCAAATCTTCCTTCCACAAAGGTTTGTTATGTTTCAAGGATCCTGTGGAACTGATATTATATCACAAGGCTGAAATAAAAAACTATGAGCTTTAATGAATGGTATAGGCACTTAGCGAAAAAATGGAAAGGTAAGTGCTCTAATAGAAGACAATGAATTTTTTTTTTGAAGAAGAAGAAGGTTATATGTTATACCTTATGCAAATAGCACTTTATTTGCCAGGTTTTAATTATGAATGTGTTAATTATGAGTTGCTAACAATCCCTGTGAAAAGATGATTATATTATATCATTATAATGATATTGCAGTAATCTTATGTTCTTATATTTGGCTCGCTATTGTGTCCGTTTTAAAAATTGCAAATTGTAAAGACTGACTGCAAATAAATAGTCACTGTAATAAACATATAATGCATTAATATTGCCATAATGAATTCTAACACAGTATATGCGTTTAATATGTTTAACTATGGGATGAGGATCAGGACAGTAAAAGTACTGTGTCTTGTTGATTAATTTGATCTTTGGTACAAAATGTGTATTAAAAATAGTGTAGAATTTTAGCTAGAAAAAAAGTTTTGTAAAAAAAAAAAAAAAGGAAATAGTACACATGGCCTGTTTTATGGAGGTCTTGTGAGCTGCTGTGAGTCAGTGAGCCACAGGGGATACCGACTCTGACAGGAGACCACAAAGCCGTGATGAATTCATGTGTCACCACTTTACACATTGCAATAAATGTTTCGAGACTGCTGAGAATGGCGTGACCAGGAGCATGCATTGTTTTCAGAAATACGTTGATCAAAATGTATATTTTGCATCAAAGTTTGATGAGAGTACAGTCACACACTGCTGTATGACTTTGCATGTGTCACCAATAGGGACTATAAAAATAGTATTTCTACTGTTAAAAACCATACGATACTATTCTTATAAACACCCCGAAGGACTTGCATATTAATAATTTATCGTTAACATGTGATTTTCAATGGAGTCACATGTCTTAGTTCAAATTATTTCATCATCATGTTAGTCTACATTCATCTCTACCTAAACAGAGCAGTGCGGCAGCGCTTTAGTGCTTTAATCTGTCCAGCTGTCTCAGCTGCTCATCTGTACACTCTGCTCAAACATATCAGATTCCAAAGCTTGAACGTTCATGCTGATACCACTGTCAGTGCCATCACGCTAGTCATATTGTAAATCGCTAACTAGCCGAGTCAAGCCAGGCCTCGGCCGTAACTCGGTGCAGCTGCGTTGTGTAGCGTCCCCACAACTTCCAAGTTGGAGTTCTCATTAATATGACATTGAATGTAGCTGGAAAATGAATTAGTGTCTTACAGGATGGAGTTTTCCTTTAACAAATTTGTTTTTTAATATTCCTGTACTTTCTTTCTTGATACCTGCACTGTCTCTGCAGTATTTTATAGGCCTCACTTTAAAACTATAAAAGTATAACGATGTAAGCAAACACCATGATACCAAAAACCATGATAAAATGTTAAAAAGTTTTCATGCTGTTTTTAAAAAAAAATGTCTTTCTACCTCTAACGTCACATAACGTATAATCTATATTTCCATATTCATTTCACTATAAAGTTGCAAACTACAGTACTATTTGCATGCATCATCACATAAACATGCTTTAAATGTCCATCTCAATAATTGAGTGAGCATGAGCCATTCATATTGAGAAATGAAGTGTCATTCACTGTAATTCACTTTATCACTGTAATTTCTACTACTACAAAACTCATTCTGGCCCCAACAAAGACAGTTCCCTGCTCCCAAAAGAAGACTTCTACATTGCTTACAAACCACTGTATTACAAGGGCCAAATAAACAAATTCTAATAAAGAGGTGATTGATTTAATGTTTATTGTGTGTCTGCATGGGTTTACTTATAATTATAGCTCTCTTGGCTCTCAAACAAATGCTGAACTTCCTTAATTTTACCCCTGGGATAAGTGGCAGCTGAGGAACCAGCAATCTGGGCCCTGTTTTTTTTCCTGCAATATTCTCTTTCAGATTTTCAGCTTGGAGTAGAACGCAGTGACACTGAGCCATCTGTTGTTGTGTTAAAAACAAACCGGTCGTCCTTTTCTCTGGCGCTTGACAATGCATAGAGAGGCAGAATGGAAAAAACACACAAAAGACTGAATAGACATCTATGGTTGTTGTTATTATGTGGTGAAATATGTGTTTCACTGTTAAATGCATGTGTTTTAAACACTATTTTTTATATACCTGACACTTAACTCAAATTTGGATAAAGTTGCCCTGACTGGAAAATAATTTCATTTCCATTTTTATTAACTTTTTTGTTCGACTGCTATTAGTCACTTTCAGTCTTAGTTAGCTAAGTGCCCATATCCAATTTTCTGAATTACAAAATGTCAAGGAAATAAAAATTGTGTCATAGTGAATACCATGCTGCACTGCATTCTGGGACGCCCCGCTACCTTTCGACAAACACAGCATTGTTGTTAGATCTTCTCTTTGAATGAAACATTCGTAAACTCACAAGTTAGCAAAGCAAGAGAAAGATATTTGTACCAGAATAGACCCAAACACAGTATCTAAATAAGTTAATTAGCAATGCAATTTGTAATACTGCGTCATATGAATCAAGCTCAGTTCACAAATACAATACGTGATAGGCAATGTTATGAATCGCTGGTTGCACACAACCAGGGAACACAAATATACAAGAAGTATCTAAATTGGCCAAGTAGTCATTTCTCTGCTACCTACTTTATACTTTTAAAATAATACCTTATACACTCACTGACCACAGCCACTCATGTGGATGCAGCACAATGCATAAAATCATGCAGATACAGGTCAAGAGAAAATGGAGAAAAAGGTGAGCTCAGTGACTTCAACCGTGGCATGGTTGTTTTTCAGAAACCGCTGATCTCCTGGGATTTTTTCATACACAACACAGAATGGTGCGGAAAACAAAAAACATCCAGTGAGCTGCATTTCTGTAGGCACAAAAGCCTTGCTGATGAGAAAGGTTAGAGGAGAACTGCCAGATTGGTTTGAGCTGACAGAAAGCCTACGGTAACTCAAATAACCACTCTTTACGACCGTGGTGAGCAGAAAAGCATCTCAGAATGCACAGCACATTGAACCTTGAGGTGGAAAAGCTAGAACAGCAGAAGACAACATTGGATTCCACTCCTGTCAGCCAAGAACAGGAATCTGAGACTACTGTTTGCAAAGACTCACTAAAACTAGATAGCTGAAGAGTGATGTCAACTTTATAGTCATAATTTGTCGCATTTCTGATTCTGATTGCCTCTGTTATATAAACCTGCGTGTCAATCTAAATGTTTGTGAAGCCTGGCTAAGCCTTGTAAGTCTAGGTGGGTCCGTGTGTATCTTAAAATTAGTGAGGTGAAACTTAATTATTCATAAGCGTTGAAGTTTTCCAGTGAACTATATTGAAAACTGGCTCATTTCTTGAAGACTATAGGCCCGTGTACTATGTGAAACTGTTGATGACAGCACTGTGTGTGCGACATTTGGTCCATTCATTCTTTCATTCTCATTCTCGCTTTATCCTGGTCCTGGGTTGTGGTGGAACTGGAGCCTGTCCCAGGAACATTGGACGTAATGTGGGAATCCACCCTGGACGGTACACCAATGTATTGCAGGGCACCATGCACACACTCAGTCACATACTCATTCACATCTAGGGCATGCATTTTTTTTGGAAGGTTGGAGGAAACCAGAGAACCCAGAAGAAACCCACATGGACATGGGGAGAACATGCAAAACTTTGTACAGACATTTGGAGCTGTGTCATGGCAATACTACCCACTGCACCACCATGCCACCACATCTGGACCGGCACAGGCCAAAAAGAAGTAAATGGCTAATGTAAGTCATGTCAAATGAAGACATTTTTGAAAGTGTGCAATGTTTTTATCATAACCTAGACATGAACTATAAATGTTGATAGAATTTAAAATGCTATTAGTTGCATATAATTTGTACTGCATTTATAGGTTATTGACATAATCATGTCTGTATGATTGAAATCTACAAAGAATAGTGTGAACAGTAATAGTTTTGTTTAAATATGCAGGGAAAGGGGCTTTGAGATTTGTACATGGTCAGAGTATAAAAACAACCCACTAAAACTGGACTCATTGTCAGAGCAATCTCTAAATGAGGCTTCAATTCATGATGGATGATGTCATTACAGGAAAACAACAAAAGCATGAACACAGAGCTTCACCTGAAAGTGCACTACTTCCTCAAAACATGTTTTGAAACTCTGGTACCCAGCATAACATAACTACTTAACATTCTAGTTCATGGATTTGGGCCAACAGCATTGTAAAGTGCTTGGTTTACCATGCAAGTTCTGCTGCAGTGAACTTTCAAAACTGAGTTTTCAATTTCGGCTCATGGTTTTGAAGAAGGGACTTGCTGTTTGGATTTCTGGCTTTTGATTCAAAACCTTAATATAGACATTGGTCTTTTTGGGGAAAAAACTACCCTTGGGTCTGATTTTTAATAGCTAGCAACTTTTCAACTTAAACCTGTGTCTACCAGAATAGTGGCTAATGAAGAATCCAATGAATCTCTGTAAATGTACCTTTGCTAAAACCTCACATTAAGAGATACCTGTTTATAGGCAAGCAGGTAGATAGCAGAGTGCTACCAGATTTTGAATTGACAATACAGTTTGTCATTATCTCTTCCAAATTGCAGTGCAGAGTGATGTAACTCAGTGTTCCCTATAGGGCAGCTATAGTGTAATAGGCGTTCACAGTGCAGCAGCTCTAAACCAGTGTTTCCCACTGGATGAGACCCCCTAGGCAGTCCACAGGCTTGCTCTCCGCCAGTTCCCAGCACACCAACAAAAAAACCCAATTAGGAACACTGAATACCTGGATCTGGGAGAAGAAAAAATGTGGACGGTCTGGGGAACCAGGGACTGGTTTGGGAAGCAGTACCAAAAAAAAAAAAATAAATAAATGGATGGATGGTTGGATAAAAGTGTCTTTCTTTGGAGTGTGGAGAGATTCATAAACCAAACATCACCATTGCAATACTGATTTTTTTTTTTTAAGTTTTCCTCCAGAATACTCCCAGACCCACTCCAATAGACATCTTAAGAAACGTTAGGGATGATTACAGGAGTCAGTGGTGTCTCCGGTCCTCAAATGTCCCATAGCATAGCAAACGCTGACAGAAAAGACATGTTCGTTTATATCGAGTTATATACAGGCCTTGTACAGTGGCTATCCAGCAGTCCTGGGATTTGAACTCACAACCTTCTGGCCCCTAGCGCAGAACCCGGGCTGCTGAACTGCTACTGCGATCAGGTTGGATGAATATACGTAAGTGTTGGTCAGTTGTGGGTGAAACACAGTCTGTGCTTATTTTGTGTACTTCAAAGATTTCACGCTGCTACTTTATTTGTTGTCATAGAAGCAGTACAGCGAGATGTCATGCTGTTCCTCAGTATACCATACACACACAAACACATACACACACACACAAAAAAGATGGATGGATGAAAGTGTCTTGTATTGGAACACTTGTGGTTAAGCACTTGAAGAAGTAAAGCTCAAAGAATAAAAAAGAATTGTTATAAAACAGTATTTGCTTTGAGTATGCCTTCATGTGAAGTTCAGTGACTGCTGTGTTCACAGATTCATTCTACTCATCTATTACAAACAGATACACTGAAATGATGGAATTTGGTGGAGCGTGGTGGCCTTACAGCTCCAGGATCCCCGGTTCAACCCTGAGTTTGAGCTACTGTCTGTGAGGAATTTGCCATGTTCTCCCCATGTCTGTGTGTTTCTCCAGGTTCTCTGGTCCCCCCCCACCTCTCAAAAACATGCTGTTAGGTGGAGCGGCTGCCTTAAATTGCCCCTAAGTGTGAATATGTGTTCATGGCACTCTGCGATAGACCAGAGTTCCTGAAATAGGCTCTGGATCCACCACAACCATGACCAGGATAAAAAGCTTCCTGTCTTCCTGATTATGAATTAATGACTATTAATGAGTCGTCATTCACTGTCTAGACACATTTCGATGTTGTGGCACAAACCCAAAAGGCCAAATGAAGCAGTTTGCAAGGTTTCCATGCTGGGGTGTTGAGGGTTAATTTCTGGAGGCAGAATGCAGGAGCAGGGGAAGGTGCTTTTAATAAAGGTTGCTGCCATCTAAAAGAGATTACGTTCATGCAAATGAGAAAGTAAACAAAAAGCAAAAAATAATGAGGCCTTCGCCAAAATCCACTTTCTGTCAGTAACCCAAACCACCTACAGCATCGTCAATTACAATTAGCTGTGAAATAATCCACAAGATCTCTGAAACATCCCAACACTGCGGGAAACATAAGAGGCTCACTGTGCAACAAGAACACTACAGCCAGATATGCATATCAAATATTTACATACATTTATATAATATGTAAATAGGGAACAATATAAATCACTTAAATTTAAAGCTTGCATATATTTGTGGTTTTCGGCTTTATATTATTATTACTTTACCCTGATGCTCTCACATATTGAACAATAGATATAATATGCACAAGATATATTTGCACACTATTGGTACTATTGTACATGTACAATGAGAATAAAGGTATTTTGTATTTCTTGGTTTAATGTAATGGGTCTATTTTCATGATTCCCTGACGGCTAAAATATGTTGAATGTCTATATATAGTATGTGTATATTTCATATTCTGTATTGTCTTATAAAACTGGAATGAAATATTTGTCACTCACACTCACTTCAGATTTTATTCAGTACCAGGAAGATTATGTCTTGCCTTCTATCTGGAAGGAATAGAAAAGAAATGAAAAACAAGCGCTGCTTTATTGTAAAATGAAGACATCTCGTTTCAACAATGGTACGCCACTGTATCCTGGACTATACTGTATATTATACACATCACTGTTTTATTCTCTCTTTTCTTCTTTGTCCTCTAGACCTCGGCATTATCAGGATTTAAGACTGCGGTGGTGGTCCTACAGTGCTGTCAATAAGGTCATGGTTTAATGTCTGGTGTCTGCGTGACCCCTTGGCTTCCTTTTGTCAGTGAATAAATTCATTCTGCTATGTCCTTGAATATGCTGTGTTCAGAAACACCAGCAGGCTGGCCAGTCTTTAAATTCCTGCACATCCTGACTTTAACAGTGATGTTTGTTTTTAATTCGTACACGCGTAGCTGCTGTTTTTATATTTAAATCCTTTCTGGAGAATTGATTTGAGTGAGACGATTGGTCAAAAAACTTCACTGTTTTAGTATTAAACATGAGAGTCTATCAGGTTCAATAAGGACATTAGGGACTTAACTGAATACATATTCAGAATGAACAGATAATGTGTTCTAAACAGATACAAACACAGATATGAATAGGAGGCGCACTATCACGGGCGTGAGATATATTTTTTTTCATGCAGGCGAGAGCGAGCTAACAGCATATAGAAATACCACATTCCTAAAACGTGAATAATGCATTTACAGTATTCATTCATTTATCCTTAGTAACTGCCTGCTCAGGTTGCGTTGTGTATTGATGTTTTGGGGAAAAAGAAATGTTGCGGGCAGGTACAAATAATAAGTGTATGAGAGCTTATTTCACAACTTTTTACCAGATGGTTCTATGGGCTGCCATAGACATCCTAGCCAGAAGAAGAAGAAGAAGAAGAAGAAGAAGAAGAAGAAGAAGAAAAGGTGCTTGGTGCTTGGCCCCCTAATAATAATAATAATAATAATAATAATAATAATAATAATAATAATAATCTAAACTAGATAGTAAGCTATACTAGTTAGCTAGCTGACAGGACTGGTACGAGTGTTGTTATGGTTAAAGTGTGTGTGCGTCTCATGCATATCTCATTTTCAAATTCAAATACAGATACTCCTATGATTGGGGCACTAAACAAATACAGATACAGATAATGGCATTGCATTACACCCCTAATGCAAATGCAGGCCATGGGTTTACCAGGAGAAGGGGGGCATGTGTAGGGTTGGTGGCATTTCCAGTTTGCATATCTTAATTTCTTCATCGTGACAAAATGTAGGTGCTTCTGCAACTTTTCTTGTCGTCTAATAACATTTTTGTGGAACTATGCTCAATATAGAAAGAAAGATGGTCTTCAGAAGATGTTTTGGGTATGTTTAATGGAGATAAATAGTTGAATGTAGATAGTAGGATTTCTGGGCTGCTTTCGTTCACCTTATTTAAATTATGTACATGCTACAATGAGTAGCCTTTTCAGTGCTAGTGTGGTAGAGTACATGTCCACAAGGGGGAAGTATTGGTCTGTTGGAATAAGTTTTTTTTTTTTTTCAGTAGTGTAATGAGTAAGGCTGAGTAATACTTGAAACCGATCACAAAAAATGAAACTCACATTGAGCCCCAATGGAAAAACATCATGTGCTGAATATATAGGCATTTATGATGAAGATGCTTGTGATTAGATTTGCACCAATTTAACCGTTTTATTAAGGATTTGCAGAAAGGAGGCGTGAAACCAAAGCATACTGAATGTTTTTTAAGTGCTTTCTTTGAGTGTGGAGAGATTCATAAACCAAACATCACCATTGCAATATTGATTTATTATTATTTTTTTTAAGTTTTCCTCCAGAATACTCCCAGACCCGTTACATTAGGGATGATTACAGGAGTCAGTGGTGTCTCTGGTCCTCAAATGTCCCATAGCATAGCAAACGCTGACAGAAAAGACATTCGTTTATATCGCGTTATATACAGGCCTTGTACAGTGGCTATCCAGCAGTCCTGGGATTTGAACTCACAACCTTCTGGCCCCTAGCACAGAACCCGGGCTGCTGAACTGCTACTGCGATCAGGTTGGATGAATATACGTAAGTGTTGGTCAGTTGTGGGTGAAACACAGTCTGTGCTTATTTTGTGTACTTCAAAGATTTCACGCTGCTACTTTATTTGTTGTCATAGAAGCAGTACAGCGAGATGTCATGCTGTTCCTCAGTATACCATACACACACACACACACACACACACACACACACACACACACAGTGACAGCTTGATACCTTGGGAAAGTATGCAGGTGGTTATGTAAGGCAGGTGGGAATATGCTGTCTCCTTCCACACAGTTACACAACACTCTACTACAGTAACATTCACTAATAAGATATGCTTTTTAATTGTAGAGTAATATTTTTTTTAGATAATTAGGAAAAGTACAAATAATTATCTACCGTGTACATTCATATATATATATATATATATATATATATATATATATATATATATATATATATATATATATATATGCACTACATAGAGTTCCATTATTCTGTACTTTATGTAGTGCAAATATTCATTACTCAATCATTTTGGGATCACAAATTGCTGTTCCATTATGCATTTCTATTTTATTCCAAATATAGTCATCCTGTTGCTGCCATCTATCTTTTATATCCCTTTTATTATATATATATATATTTTTAATATTTTTCCTTTTCTACATGTATAAAAGTAAATTATGGTTTATGTAAATTATATTTTTATGTCACTGACAGTCATAAAAAGCATTTCACTGCACGTTGTACTATGTATGGTTGTGTGTGTGACCAATAAAATTTGAATTTGAATTTTAACATTCATTCATTCATTGCACCATGCACACACACATACACACACACACACACACACACACACACACACACACACACAAATTCACACAGCAATTAACCATTGACAGGGACTGTAACATTATAGGGTGGTGCAGTGGGTAGCATTTCCATCTCACAGTCCCAGTGTCCCCAGAGTGATCCTGAGCTCGCATTACTGTCTATAGTTTCTCATGGTCGCCCCATGGCCCTGTGGGTTTCCTCCGAGTTCTCTGGTTTCCTCCCACTTTCACAAAATGCTGGTAGGTGAATTAGTGGCTCTAAATTGCCACTAAGGGGGGAATGAGTGTGCAAGTGTATGTGTGCCATGTGATGATATTTACAGTATATTTTTTGTGAATCCATTTATTTCTGTAAAGCTGCTTTTTGACATTGTCCGTTGTTAAAAGCGCTATACAAATAAAATTGAATTGAATTAAATTGAATTGATGGACTGCAGGATGCATTCCTAGTGTTCCCAGGATTGACTCTGGATCCACCATGACCCTGAAAGCGCTTACTGAAGATTTTTTTTCTTTGGCTGCTCCTGTTAGGGATCGCCATGGCAGATAATTGATTTGCATATTTGATTTTTGCACAGTTTTTATGCCAGATGACCTTCCTGATGCGATCCTCCCGGATTTTTATGCGGGATTGGCACCGGCACTGGAGCGCACTGTCTTGGGCAACCCTGGTGGCTGGAGTTTTGGCTCCCTGGCCGAGAATCGAACACGGGCCATGGCGGTGAGAGTGCCGTGGCCTAACCACTAGTCCTCCAGGCACCCAAAGTGCTTAGTGAAGAGGAATAAATGTAGTACAATATAATGAACTGTTCATACATGTTACTGCATTAAAGAAAATATATTCCATTTGAGAGCAACATATTGCAAATGTCCTTTTCATAATGCTGTAAACATTGCAAGAACATTCCACCTGTCCCTGATAATACCATAGCAATGAGTTAGGATGTTATACTATGCCTACTAACTACTGACATGTAGTGGTTGTGCATAATGACCAAGAAATATTAATTACAGAAACAGAAGACAATACAAACAGCTGCTAATTACACTGTGTTTGTGTGTAATGTTGTCTCACGTGTATACAGTACAGAGTTATACTGTAAATGAAGATGTGTAATCAGAAAATGCAGTGTGTTCCTAAGGGACTGAGGGGCTCTTGGGAGATTCGTTCCAGATGTGATGCCTTTGTGATCTCTATCAGATGTTTACTTTCGAACAGAAGTTGCATGAGTGCAGCGATGACTCAGATTTATTGAGTCCATACTGCGAGCCCTGAATCTTGACCTGTATATGTGACATATGAAGGCTTCTTCTAGGCTTCTTCTTCTTCTGACGTTTTAAACTTCAAACATTTTCACAAAAGAATGTGTAAACATCAAAAAGGTGAAAAAAAAATTGCTGTATGAATATTTATAAATCATTTTTAAATGAGAAAAGTTTGTATTGTGTTTACATTGTAAAAATACACTGGAGGGTGTAAAAAAAAGCAAGCAATGAAAGTAAGTAAGCAATAAAACACAGTGGGGTGTGCTGTTATAGGAAAATAATCGCACAATAAAGTGGATATGTGTTGCAGACTGACACACAGCAGAGTTACTATTACCAACCTAGCAGATATCAGCATGTCCTGGAGTGTTTTATTCCTCTTATACAACAGCAATTTTCCAATAATTACATTAATTTTATTAATTAATAACTATTTATAGTTACATTTAATGTTATAGAACATCCATGAAACAAGTTAGCTCCTGTCATCACTTACATTACAACTCCTTTATAGTCATCTCTCATTTCTTTCCCTGAAGTTAATAGTACAAAAAAATACCACATGTCAGAAAACTTATAGGTACAGCTTTACATCTGACTGTTACAAAGCACTGACACTGGAGACTTGTTCCAAAAAGGAATTTTTTTTAATGCAATTTATATCTGTTAAATAACATGTTTTATTTTAGGGAAAGATAGGGGGAAAAAAGTTACAATGACCTTGTTGCATTAATGTGCATACTCTTTTATAATTGCGGACGTGGCTGTGTTCAGAATGAACCAATCACATTCAATCTTATGTTCAAAAGTAATTTCATACAGCTGTCATCAATGAAATTATTCTGATTAAGCCCAAATAAAGACCAGCTGTTTCTATAGGATTTTCTTCACATCTTATTGGTTTCATTCGACTGCTGAAGCCGTGGTCTGCAAAGAGCTGACGAAGCATGCATGGTATCTCACTTGTTGAAAAGTATTGATCAGGAGAGGGATATAAAAGAATTTCCAAAACATTAGATGTGCCGTGGAACACCATAAAGGCCATCATCAACAAATAGAGAAAATGGAGCACCACAGTGACATTACCAAGAACAGGACGTCCCTCCAAAATTTACAGAAGGTCAAGACAAAAACTTACCAGGGAGGCTGCCAAATGACCTACGGCAACATTAAAGGGGAGCATCAGGAATATCTGGCAAGTACTGATTACTCTCTGCATGTGACAACAATCTCTCGTATTCTTCACATGTCTGGGCTATGGGGTAGGGTGGCTAGATGAAAGCAATTTCTCACAAAAAAACATGCAAGCCCAACTGAATCACCCCAAACCATGTGGCAAAGCATGTTATGGTCTGATGAGTCCAATTCCAAAAGGTAATAATTCCATAAATCCAAAAGGTATGTTTGGTGCAAAAAAGCACATCACCAAAAGAACACCATACCCACTGTGAAGCATGGTGGTGGCGGCATCGTGCTTTAGGGCTGCTTTTCTTCATCCAGAACTGGGGCTTTTATCAAGGTGGAAGCACTCATGAATAGCTACAAATACCAGTCGTGCAAAAGCTTCAGGTGTCTGCTAGTAAGTGGAAGATGAAGAGGGATTTCACCTTTCTACATGAGAATGACCCAAAGCATACCTCTAAATCAACAAAGGAATGGCTTAACCAGAAGAAGATCAGTGTTTTTGAATGATCTAGCCAGAACCTAGACCTGAATCCAACTAAGAATCTGTGGGGTGACCTGAAGGGGGCTGTGCACAGGAGATGCCCTTAGAATTTGATGGTTCTAGAATGTTTTTTGCAAGAAAGAGTGGGAAAATAAGTCAAGATGTGTCATGCTGATAGACTCTTACCCAAAAAGACTGAGTAGTGTAATAAAATCAAAAAGTGCTTCAACAAAGTATTAGTTTATGGGTGTGCACACTTATGCAACCAGGTTATTCTAAGTTTTTATTTTTCCTATGTTTCCCTAAAATGTTTGATTATTTTTCACTTCATTTTTATACATTGTAATTTCACATTGAGGGTGGAAAAAGTTCTGACATTATTTATCTTTTTTATGTTTCATTTTTTACATCACACAACCTGTCGTTTTAACAGGGGTGTGTAGACTTTTTTTATATCCATTGTAAATAACATGATACACTTGCAACTGCTGGACAGGGCTGAGGGGGCCTGGAACCTGTATATATTTTATCTGACAGTCTTGATATTTAAACATTGTATGTGGATGGTTTTACTGTAGTGCAGTGGGATTGTGGGTAATTTAGAACCTTTGACCATAACTGAATATCTGGAAGCTCGAAGATGGAAGATGGAATATTCATGTTGTATTCCCACCTCATGCCCAGTGTTCCTGGAATAGGCTCCGAATCCACCTTGAACTTGACCAGGATAAAGCGCTTACTGAAGAAGAATGAATAAATGTCATGGCCAGACCTGCCAGAGTACCTACTTGCACAAGATACACCTTTTTAAGCCACTGTAAACTCTTGTCATACCTTAGGCTTTTGTCTGTCTATTTCTACTACTAATCATTTAGATCAAGGGTGTCCAAAGTCGGCCGTAGACAGATGCTAATTGGCCTGCAGCTTCTCTCTTGGAATGAGTGATAGGTGGCCCTCCAGCCAACACAAATTGCGAGCTACAATTTTTCCTTTCACCTGATGGTGACAGCTGACTGTCTTAAAACAGCTCAAAATGCAAGATCTGTTTTTACTCTGACTACACTGCAAATGAATAAGTCTGTAGAATGATATTTAATCATGGCTACAGACAAAAAGTGCAAAGTCAACAGTGAGACGGGACAATTTCAATAGAGCTGGAAACCACTAATGCAACCAAGTATTAAAAAAATGATAAATATAAATCTGGCACCCGTTGAAAAAAGCTTGGACACTCCTGATGATTAGTTGAAGATACAGTAAACATTTTAACACAGTTTACAACTGTCTTGCTGTAAAATTTAAATCAATCAGATATCCATTGCTAAATATTGAACATGACCCAAAGATGGATGACTCGTTCATGATTAATGATTAATAATTAATGAATGTTAAATATTTAGTTTCCTAACTGAAGCCCGAATAATCTCATATAGGGGAGGAAGAGGCAGCCCTCAGCGGACACCACCAAGACAAAACCCGGGGACGAAAGAGAGATCATAGCCATTGTGATTACTGAACACCAAGACATGGTTGTGGATGCGTCTCAAAATAGGATTTATCTCCTGCTCTTTGTTCAAAAAGCCTCAGATGAATGGTATCACCCCCCCTGTAGCAAGAAAAATCCCCTTCAGTGAAGCTGAATCCATCTATTGTAGTTGCTTGTCTATGGATGATATCGTTTTTCCTCATTGATGTTGGAATGAACAAAATACTGAATATCACACCAACCACAGAATAACCAGTGATGGCTGATGTGTATTACAGATCCTAAGATCTCAAGTCCTCAAGGCTGATTTCATTATTCACAGATGTATTCATTTTGTAAGTTAAGAAAATCTAATGTAACTAATACAACTATGTATACAATTTTGTAGATATCTTCCAATTGGTAGAATTAGTGCAATTAAAATGACATTTTTTGCCTCAACTACTGTATCTATTTCAGAACACTCTTTCTGCCCATATCTGGACTCTGTTATTCTTCCTTTTTTGTGGGATTATAAAAATCATAGAATTAAGAAGGCACGTCTTTGTAAGTCCAAACGAGAGGTGGGCTGGTCCTTCCAGATTTCCGCCTCTATTATGTGCTAATATGTGAACTGGTTCAATGTGGTTGGATAACTCTGCTCACCCCCCAAAGTGGTTTCAGCTAAAACGTGAACAATGTAACCCCTATGATCTTGGGGCTGTGATTTTGTCTCCCCCTGACACTGGACAAGTCTATCTTTGGCGGCAGTGTCACTATACAGAATACAATTTGTATCTGGAAGCAAATTAAGAGTCGTTTTAAGATTAAAACTTTGTCTTTTCTTACCTCTATTGCTCGGAATCCATCGTTTCCACCCTCTCAAATTGATGGGGGGGTTTTCACAGTGGAAGGCCCTAGGTATAAGCACTGTTGGGAATCTCTACATTGATGGGGTATTTGCCTCTTTTACTCAACTGCAAGAAACATTTAGACTCCCCAGGAGTAAATTTTTTAGGTATCTACAACTCAGACACTACATACGCACCTATATTCCTTCTTTGAGAGTGCAGTACCTACTGTTCTTGACAGATTTCTTGACTTTGGTAGTGGTAGACGAATAGACGAATAGACGAATATCACCAACATGCTACTACCCATGAGCTCCCCTTCTATGAATGTAATTTGTATTAATACCAAATCTAATCTACACTTATTCAGTTTAAAATCATTCACAGACTCCAGTCCTCAAAGACAAAATTACACAAGATTTTTCCAGATCTTTCTCCCCTCTGTGACAAATGCAAATTGTATGACGCTGGTCTGTCTTATAGCCTTATCCTACAGTATGTCCAAAAATACAGTGTTATTGGTATAAGGTTTTTAAAATGCTTTCAGAAATACATGGGATTCACATTTTCCCAGATTTCATTATATTAGGGGTGTCAGATTCCTTACATACACTAAGCACAGCACAACACAAGCTCCTTGCATATGGTTTAATTACAGCCAAGGGCAAATATGTACAATTTGGCATCCGCTTGTCTATAAATTTAAAAGGAAGCCCAGTATTTAATGGACATGCAGTTTAGTTGTGTTTGTTTTGCATTTTTCCCCCACTACGTTCCTTTTCTTTTTAGTTGGATTTCATCTTCAGCAGGCGGAGGGGGTGGGTGAGATAATATGTATGTATATTTAAGATTATTGTATAAGATTGTTGTAATTCAGAGTATACATGGGTTGTTTTATTATTATTAGTAGTAGTATTATTATTGGGTCCATGGAAGTCTAGTGGTTAGGCCTCGGTGCTCTCACTGCTGCGGCCCGGGTTCGATTCCTGGCCAGGGGACTAACCCTAGCACAAGACAGTGCGCTTCCAGTGCCAGTCCCAAGCCCGGATAAAATTGGGGAGGTTTACATCACGAAGGGCGTCCGGCATATGTCGAATCAAATATGCGGACTGATGATCCACTTTGGCAACCCTATTCCTACCTAAGACTATTTATGCAGTTTTAAACACCAATCCAAATTATAATTGCGTCACAAAATTATAATTTGCTGAAGAAGCAAATGAAGCAAAAGTAATCAGGATATTCAAGAATGTTTCAGTTTTATACAAGGTTTTCTTTTGAAATAATGTCTTCTTGAAAGAGAAGTATTAACTGATATATTGGTTTTTGATTAATGATCAAATAGTTCTCTGTAGTGGAGTCTTTATTTTTTTGTCCCTGTGGTATTCAGTTTCAAATGAAGGTTAAATCAGAGACTACAGTACAGTACTTTATGAGCCAGAAGGTAATAGAGTGGACTTGCTGATACTGATTTGTGGAACCAGTTGACTGTTGTACATCATTATTGAAATGCTTAACAAGACAGAAGCATTCAATGAAATTCAGGTCACTTTAGTTTCTGACTCTGGATCCTGTCCAATAACCGTCTCCTCTTTCTTTTTCCAAACCGAAAGTCCATTCTCCTCTTGGTCCACTTACCGTAGTGCTCTAAAGCAATCTCTGACCTGCTCTCACAATCTGCTGCAAACCTTTCTGCATCTGTTTCCATTTTCTTATCCGTCATTCTACAGATAAACCCAAACAAATCAGACAAAGCTTCAGTGGTACATTTCTCTTTAATGCTATATTCAGATAAACTTCCTGCATGTGGAGATTGTACAATGCATTTTAGAAGGTAAGTGGTTTTAATAAGACAACTTCAAAAGGCTGTTCAGAAAACCTTCTTTTGAGTGTAATATCACACATCTGAACTGGCTAGACAATATGTAAAAATACACATCACACCAATTACATAAAGTTTTATCACAATTTCAATATTAAAACATGACATAATTTCTCAGTACTATTTCTACCCCTTGTGAGGAGTTCCTTAGCCATTAAATAAACTTTAAGAATAAAATAAATTAAGTATAGTACCCCAGAGAAACAGGACATTTTGGACAAAAGTCTTTTATCAGTTTGCAGTCAAAGTGCTTCATTGATTGCACAGCTAATAAAGGACTATTGTCTGAAAGTTTCTCTGGAAACTTTATGTACTATGCTTAATTTGCATTACATCCACTATTATTACTGAAGTACACAGTCTTTTTCAGGCAGATTTAATCAAATGAGTTTTTATAGATATTCCTTTAATACAAATGTGCAGCGTGATGAAATATTAAGCTTCCAGATGCCAAACAATAAGTATTAGACAAGAGCAATGCAGAAAACTACTTTTGAAAAATAGTCATATGGTTCTGCACTAGTCTTAAATTTAGTTCTGTGAGTACGAATCTGGCTGTTCAACTCTGGCTTATCACACACACTGTCTAGACCCTGAAAGCTGGCGCTACAGAAGCCATGACAGAAAGAGATACCGAGACAGAAAGAGACAGAGAGCAAAAACGAGAGCACGAGAAGCAACTCAGCACAATACTCCCTGTGGGTGTCAGGTGATGTATTGGCTGTGATAAAAACACTAAAGCAGAAGTAAGCCAGGCTTGTAAAATAACAGCCAGTTCAACACTTTTTACAGTGCACACACAACTGCAAGACAGTTGGCATCAACTGGTATAAAGTTTAAAAACCTCACTTACATATTTTGCTCAGTACATGGGCAGCAATGTTGATTTAATGGCTAAAGACCTAATCGCCAGGGCTGGAAAAAGTACTCAGAAATGAAGGTATAGATAATATGGCCAAAAATGTACTCAAGTGGAAAAAAGTTGCTACTTTTAAACATACTCACGTAATAAAAAGATAAGGGTACTGACGGAATTAAGTAATGTCATATTTTCATGTGAAAATTAACTATTATTTATCTAAAACTGCTATAAGTAACTACACCATTTTGCCTACAAACATCATTCTGTATCTAAAGTGTGCTGATCATATATGCATGACTAACTCCACATAGTTAGCTAATGAATTCAGCAAAAGTAAAATATCCTATAACAAATATTTACCATTCCTAGAATTGGAATTGCTGCCTAGTCAGTTATGGTAACTACTGGAATCGAGGCTGGTCTAACCTGGCAATACCAAAGTAAACAGGCTAACTTAGTTAAATATAGCTGGTCAACATTAGCAAATTAGCTAAACTTACCTCACCATGCTTCTCATTTCATACGAGTCTTTGCGTTCTCCAGCATATTTAAACATTTTATTGAAGTGAGGCCAGGGGTGCTCATCCTCAAGTTCCACGCTGTAGTCCAGTGGCTTATCCAAATGCATGTGGATAGTTAAAGCGCTAACTACATTGTGTCGAAGTTCACAAAGACCCATAAACTTCTTTCACCAGGTCTGTCAAGACAGTTTAGGATTTCTTTACATGCTGATCACAACATGATCCTCTTTCATGATTAACTTATCTTATTCCTCTCTGCAATCCAAATCTAAAATAAGATGATAGGATACATAAACTGTATCACTGTACACCAAATTAGACAACATGAAAGAATGTTTACTTTAGGGAGGACCATTATGGAAGGATCCTGCTACTGCTTAGTCACCGTCCATTTCACAACCCAATTAAGATCCTTGCTACTGACCAGCCTTCTGGATTGCTCTCCTTTGCTATCTGCCATATCTCTATCTAAACTGTTGATCTACCAGCACTTGAACCCCACCAAGCCTTGTTCTTGCACACATTCAGGTTTTCCCTGCTTTAACCCACCTGATTCTACTCATATGCTGCTTATCATTTGCTTCACGAGTTGAATCAGGTGTGAAAGAGAAAGGGTACGCTGAACTGTGCCATGTGCTGAACCTCTAAACAAACAGTAATGTAAGAAGTGGGCTTTTTTGGAAACACCTGCACGTCTAGAGTTCCCGTGGAGTGTTCTTCAGTTATGCTGAAGGTGATGTTAAATATAGAAGGACGGACTAGGCACTTGTGCACTCTTACATAGTAACATACTGTGCTCAGGACAATGATGTTTGTACTGTTCAAACAAGAAAGCGTGCTGAGTATGGTTTAGAGCTGCATTGGCAGCAGGCCCAAAGAGTGACCCTGGCACACAGGGCAGATTTCACTAGGTCGCGGTCTAGGTCAAGAGTGCCTTGACAATGCTTGCAGCCCTTGCTTTGGATGGCAGATGGTGGAAGCTTGGAAAGGAACTGCTAAGGGGGAAAGTCGGGTCAGCAGAGAGAATAGAATATTAATGGAGCCCAATTCCAGCCCCTTTGTTTTGTTGTTAGTAGTCCAGCTAATGCAGTAGGCTAGATATGAGCAGCACCTCAACATGCTAGTGGCACTGGTTGGCAACATGGAGGAACAGGTAGAAAAGTATGAGCAGAGATGCCAAGACAGGACCCTACTTGGTACGGTGATTGAGAGATTGTGGAGGGAGACTTCAATCTAGGCCCAAAGTTGTGCATCAGCAGTCCAGCTAACTTATCAGGCTCAAAAGTGAGCACTGGCAGCATATTGAGAGAGACCCATGTGGCTGTGTTAGCCAAAGTGCCAAAGGGAGATACGAGGGGAAATGGAAAGAAGCTCACTCATGTATGCAATGTTAACTGAGTACAGAATACATTGCAGAATACCATGCTAATTGTTCAGGCCCACAGATCACCAAATGTTAGGTCTCCTCAGAGCTCCAGGGCAGAACATGTGGACTGAGAGATGAATGCTATACTAAGCAACAAGAACAGTTTGTAGCTGACGTGCGGACAATGCAGTGAGTGATAGCTAACAAGGCTGGAACACTAATTAGTGAACCCAAATAAAAGCTACAAGCCATGTAGTTCCAAATGGACTCTGAAAGTTTAAAAAAAAAATTACACTCACCGCTGCTGAACAGACGTTTGGAGATTATAGCACCAGCTTTAGAGCACAGGGTGCATGTAGCTCTAACCATAGCTGCAAGCTGTTACGCAGATTGCTCCATAACTTGCACATGAGGTTCGAAGTGTAGGCGACGAGAAGAAGAAAGGGACACATGGCTGTATGACAACCGTATTTATAGAAAGTAAGACTGTATGTCATACAGTCACTTCCTGGCTTCGATGGTATGCGTGTGCATGTGCACAAGGTATCCAGGTGATATTCATTGGCCCTGGCAGTTAGGAAGGGTGAAATAGAACTAACTTTAAAACTACAGTTAGCCTTTGAGGACAGGAGTTAAGAACCCTTGTTTTTGATTGGTTTGGTGTTTTATTCATAATGACCAATTCAATTCAACATGTGCAAAAAAAAAAAAAATGCAGAGGTTAACATCTGATCAACAAAATGAAAAAAGCAAATCCGAGCCATGTGTGAAAGTGTGCATTGTGAGTGAGAGAATGTGATTTATTTTCCACTATGGAAATTTTGCATATGAGCACACGAGTGGAAAATAAGGGGAGGGCGCCCTCTAGTGGATGAAATGACAAAGTGATTATATAATATACTTAATATTATAATACTTTTGTAATAATAATAATAATAATAATAATAATAATTTATTAACAAAATGATTGTGTTGCCTGGATGTGATGTAATCAGATGACAGAAACAAGACTGGCTGTACGAGTGCAGATGTCCAAAAGGCCATATTTCTGTTGAAGAATGGGAAACTGCATTTAGACGTGTTGTTTTTTTAACAGCAAATAACATATTTCAATATATTTCTAAATAAACTTTCCAGTCTGTGCATGTGTGGTATCATAAAACGTACGTACCGACAAATACAGTACCTTCAACCCCCTTAAAAGTCATCAGATTTGTCTGGATTACAAACAACACTTGCAAACCAATACGCCCTTAAAGTAAATTTTCAGAGTCAAAATTCATTATTTGTCAGCAGATCTTTAAAAAAATTAAAAGCTGCATAAGTATTCAACTTCTGGCTAGTACTTGGTAGAGCAACCTTTTGCTGCTATTACAGCTCTATGTCTGTTGGGGTAAGTTCCCGTCAGCTTTGCACACTGTTTAGGAGTGATTTTCACCCATTTTTCCTGCCTGATTTGCTCCAGGTTGTTCAGATTAAATGGATGTTATTTGTTGACTGCAATTTTCAAAGAATGCAACAGATTTTGAATGGGATTCCGAGCTGGAGTTTGACTTACCCACTGTAGAACATTCACCTTTTTGTTTTTAACCACTCCTGCACTGCTGAAAGGTGAAGTTTCTCCCAAGCTTTTTATTTATTTATCCTCTTGATATCCTCTTGTATTTTGCTCCTTCCATTTTCCCTTCAACTTTAACAAGAAGCCCAGGTTTTGAGGATGAAAAGTGTCCCCGGAGCATGATGCTGCCACCACCATATTTCACTGAGAGTAAAATATCTGAAATTCAGTGCTATATAATAATTACATTACATCGTGTTACCGATGGAAAACAGTGATATTTCGATATTTTT
>CM040991.1:6009485-6084466 GCA_022985145.1 Pangasius djambal
GACAGTTCCACGCTGGAATTCACTGAGCTCCTGAGAGCGGCCCATTCTTTCACAAATGTTTGTAAAAACAGTCTGCATGCCTAAGTGCTTGATTTTATACACCTGTGGCCAGGCCAAGTGATTAGGACACCTGATTCTGATCATTTGGATGGGTGACCGAATACTTTTGGTAATATAGTGTATATATATATATATACAATTACAATGCTACCTATTCATAATGAAATGAAAAGTTTCTAAGTAACAGCATAATTAGCATAATATACTGAGCTAGAAATTGGCCAGTCGGTTATTCCAGCCTTCTTGGAGAACATGCTGCAGTTCTTCTGTCTCTGAAGATAAAATCTCAGACAGCCTCAATGAGGTTTTTGTCAGAAATGTGTTCTATAACTAAGCCCAGACTTTTGTTTATCTTCAGTAATCCAGAGTCTTGTATGAGGTGGGAATACACCATGATGACACCATGACACCATGGGGCAATTTGGCAGTCTATGTCCAATCAACTTACTGGCATGTTTTTGGGAGGTTGAAGGAAACTAGAGAACATGGAGGAAACTCACACAGACAAGAGAAGAACATGAAGTAATTCCACACATAGTACTCTAAAACATCAGAGTATCAGGGCATATTACTTAGATCATTCTTTTCATATTTCCTCTTAGAGACTGTCTTAGAAACAAAGAGTGATGGTGCTACACATCACAGTGCAATGAAGGGAATCTGACCCTGTCCTTACAGATCCAGATAGACTGGTTTCATCCAGTCCCTGGAACACCAACACCCAAGTTTCTACCCGGATATGAGTGTTCTTTGGTAAATCATACTACAGCTTTCACTTAACCCTACATTGTCAGAGACTCTGGTTGGGGAATCTCTGATTTTTTTATTCATAAAGTCCACTGATTAGGACAAACTCTAATATATGTGTGAAAACTGTCTTTAATGGGTTTATTGCACATGGATTTCCGAAATGCATGCATTTAAGAAACACAGACTGCTAATTTATTCAGCATGTACCTTCATTAATTTCTGGACCAGTCTTTTGTTTGACCTTTTCTTACTCATTCCGATCTTTTTTCTACTTCTATATTCACAGGAACAAAACTACAACATTATGCAAAACAGCCCCTAATTACAAAAATCTCCTAGTTATTTTGATGTAGAACACATTTTCTTATAAGTAGTATGACCATATATAGTAGATCCGACTGAGAAGCTGACTGGAATGTGTATGTGTATCTTGCTGATCAGAGAAAATCTGGAACGGAAATGTTTGTCGTAGCACAGGTTGCACTGCAACGATTCAGAGAAGCTCTGCTGCCAGGACTGCGCATGTCTACATTGTTTGTCTGTCACATTTATGTTGTGATGTTCATTCAGAAATCTTCAGTAACCTCTTTATCTTAGTCAGGTCCGTGCTGGATCTGGATCAACACCCTCACTCACTGAGTGTGATGTAGAAATATACCCGTATGTGATATTAAATATATTGTATTTTGTACAAAATAAAATGCAATTATTTAAATATGTTACAGAATAAAGCTTTTCGAAATGTGTGTAAAATCAATAACGGCATAATACTATAGAAGTAATAAAACTAAATGGTAAGTGTGTTACTATTGCAGGTGTATGTGAAAAATGAAAAACATTCACAATTATTTGTCCTTGCCACAGCACATGCTGCTGTAATTACAGTGCTGCTCCAGCAATTGAGTGCGTTTTACATATTTTGGTGGGACAATATAATGCATAAAGGCTTTCATTAGCCAAACGTAGGTGTTAACGGAGTGAAACCCATTGTACAGAAATGGATCCAAGTGGAAAGGAGGTCTAATCCATAGCTCAGTTTCAATTCTTTTACATGTCAAGCAGTCCACATTTGCTTAATCTCACACCCTCCAGTATCAATGTTTTTTTTTTCTTCTACTGTTGTGTTCTCAGGAGAACCCACCCGTCTCCCTCTCTTCTCCAAAAACACTGCATGTTAAAATGCATAGACTCTGAAAAGGGTTCATGATATAAAAGGATGATTAAAAAATTGATAATTAAATAATTAAAAGGTTTAGCCTATAATTGTTCTTGTATATAATTTACACCTCTATTCACCAAATGTTTCTTCATACAACAGTGTTTAACAGCAATAAATGTTTAACAGTTCCAACTCATCCCTCTCAGACATACTACTCATTTTCCAAAGCTATATCTTCACCAAAAATATATCCTTATTCTATGTGTGGATGAAATGGTCTTATTTTGCATTCTTGAAAACGATTTCATATTTTCTGATTAGTAAAGTCCTTCGACCAGGACTAAGTGTAATATATGCGTGTCTTTAGTTTGTTTAGGTTTGTTGCCCAGTAATTTATGAAATTCACTCATTAAAGACAAGTAGACACTGTTAATTTATTCAGCAATTTATTCAACATGCACCTTATCCCTTTTATATATAGTGTCCATGTTCATAGCTCATTTAAGGCTGTTTTTAGAAGTATATAAGATGCAAATCACCTATAGAGACCATTATCCATAACATAGCAGCATGTGTCTCAAACATTATCAGCTTTTAAAAAAAAAAAAACAACAAAAAAAAAACATCATATAACCTCAGAGCTAAACTGCATGATTGCTATATTGTTATATATACACACATACATCCAATATATATGCAAACAATAAAGAAAAGATGCAGAATACGTCCTAGGCACAAAAATCTCCTTTTTTTTGTTCCGTACAATATTTGCTTATAAATAGTATGACTATACATGAAACTTTTACTGAGATAGTGAGTGGAATGTTGTCCTGTACCTTGCTTATCAGAGAATCTGAAAAGGAAATGTACTTCATAGTCATGATCATTTTCCAAAACTACACCTTAGCCACAAATAGTGAACAAATTTCAATTCAAGAAGTAAAAACAGTATAAAACATATTATTAAACAGAGCATTTTTATATGAGAATGTTATTCACTTGACAAAACCTAAGCTGTAGTCTGCACAACACACACACACACACACACACACACACAGAAAGAGAAAGAGAGAGAGAGAGAGAGACACAAACAGACAGGCAGGCAGACAGAGACAGAGAGAGAGAGCAGGCAGGCAGACAGAGACAGAGAGAGAGAGAGAGAGAGAGAGAGAGACAGGCAGGCAGGCAGACACACACAGAGAGAGAGAGCAGGCAGGCAGACAGAGACAGAGACAGAGAGAGAGAGAGAGAGAGAGAGAGAGAGAGAGAGAGAGAGAGAGAGAGAGCTACTGAAGGTAGTTTCGGTCCAAATTCCGGAAGTTTCTTTCTTGCTCGCGCCCATCAGATTGTGGGCGGGGCCTCGGCACAGGTGAACCAGTATTTAGAGCAGGTGTTTATCTCCTGTGAGTCAGTACTCATCTACTCTACTTAGCGAGAGGACGCAGGAACGTGAAGGTCACACGGGCTCAGGGGGAAAAATCGGCGAGGTATGTGCAGTTTTCATTGTTGCAAATGATTTTTTTTAAAGCTTTATTTACAGCAGTGTCTTTGAGATCGGAAGCAATTCAGAGTTTTGAGAAGAGCTGCATATGATGGGATATCAAAGAGCAGACTATTGCTTGTGCTGTTCTTCTGCTGCTTGGAATGTGGGAGTGCATTTAGACGCCTATTTCTCCCCTCATGGGTGGCATGTGCGCAATCTGTAGGCCCTGTTATGGTGTAACACCAACTCCTTCATCATAGTTTCTCTTTTTTTTTTTTTTTTTTGCATATTTCTTGCTACTTCTTTCGTGTTGTAACTTGTTTTAAATCTAGTTCATGCACTCTGAGCTCCAGAACTTTCTGCTATTCATTTTGAACTTGAGGCAAAAAAAAAGTTTCTGGTACTTTCTGGTGAGACTCCTCAGATCATCAGACCACTTCTTTTTGTAGTGACGTGACATAACTACTTCTTTCAGGAGCAAGTGAGCAATTGTAGAGGATGGCGTTCAACAAACTGACCTCAATTGCTGCCTTGCTTTATGATAAGTTGCTTAAAGAAGCTGGTGAGTTTAACCATGGTTTGGACTTTCTCTAATAAAATTCCAGCTAATCTAGGAATTGTGGAAACTGAAGTGTTTTGTTTACTTGTATTTCTCTGTAGACCCAAGAGTTGAGGACTGGCCCCTTATGTCCTCCCCGTTCCCTCAAACCATGATCATCCTTTCCTACATCTACTTTGTCCTGACACTTGGACCTCGTCTGATGGAGAACCGCAAACCTTTTGACCTCAAGCAACCTATGATCATCTACAACTTTAGTATAGTCGGATTCTCGCTTTACATGATTTATGAGGTAGGTAACCATGGTGGATTCTCTGTGTCTGTATCTATTGTACAGGAAGCCCTTCACAGTTTCAGTACTTGTTTCATGATCTTGGCCACAAGAAAGAAATAATGGAAAGAACCAGTCGTAGTGGGTGTGTGGGTTGGGGTTTTTTATTTTATTTTATTTTTTTTTTATATAAAATAAATTGGGGGAAACTCCATTGGGAGGGGTCAGAAAATTCTTGAGCTGTCTTAAGATGAAAACCTGATTTCAAAAATGAAGGTGTGGAAGGGTGTGTGCATGTGCACACCATAATGTTAATGATATAATTTTTTTTTTTCTCCCTCTTTCCCCCTCTCCTTTCTAGTTTCTCATGTCTGGCTGGGCCAATGGATACTCATACAGGTGTGACCTTGTGGACTATTCCAGCTCACCACAGGCTCTCAGGGTAAAACAAACAAACAAAAAAAAAAAATCTGATTTTTGTTCTGCAACTCATTTATATTCATCAAATATCTTTCCTGATGCATGACCATTTGGTTGTACTCTTTTAGATGGCATGGACTTGCTGGCTGTACTACTTCTCCAAGTTCATCGAGATGTTGGATACTGTAAGTGCTAGGTTTTGTTAGCATGTTCTTGCTTTGCAGCTGTTGTTGCTATGAAGTTGTATTTGCTTAATTCGCACTCCCTTATTTTGACAGATTTTCTTTGTGCTGAGGAAAAAGAACAGCCAAGTCACTTTTCTCCACGTGTACCATCACTCAATCATGCCCTTCACATGGTGGTTTGGAGTCAAGTTTGCTCCAGGTAGAGTATTGGTTTATTTGGGTGTCATGCTTTTTGTGTATCCAGTGAGAGATGGTGTGCTTAGTATACACTTGTAAATTAAGATCTGTGATTTTGCTCATTCTTTTCAGGTGGTCTGGGAACCTTCCATGCCCTGCTGAACTGCTGCGTTCATGTGGTCATGTACACCTACTATGCTCTGTCTGCTATGGGCCCAGCCTATCAGAAGTACCTTTGGTGGAAGAAGTACATGACCACCATTCAGCTGGTAAGTCATGGCTTTTATATTATAAGTCACTGTAGTCTAGATATGGTTTGTAGTAGAATTAAGACATTGATGCTGACTTGAAGCTGAACTTTTGTGCTGAAATTAGCCAAATTTTGTTTCTTTAGGTTCAGTTTATGATGGTGACCGGCCACATCGGCCAGGTTCTCTTCATGAAGGACTGCCCTTACCAATTCCCAGTATTCCTCTACGTCATTGGCTTGTATGGACTGATATTCCTGGTTCTTTTCCTCAATTTTTACTACCATGCATACACCAAGGGCAAGAGGTTGCCCAAAGTCCTTCAGAATGGAACATGCTTCCTAAACCGTGTGCACAAGAAGACTGAATAAGAACTTTGTACTCTGTTGTTACCCATAAGTGAAGATCCTGTAGCTTTTAAATTTGCTTTATTTTCCTTTAACCATTTCAGAAACTTCACCCACTGTGTTTTATGTTAAAACTTTGTGGAATGCCACTTTCTCACTGAATGAATATTGCCCAACTAGCACATGTGGTTTTACACTAAAGATGTGGATCCTGGTTTGTACGGTCTTCACTTGGGTTCTGAAATGTGTATGGGGTACAATATTATTATTAGTTTTAATATACCCTTCATTTGTACATTTTTAGCCCAGCTTTGGAATATGACCTAACTGCTGCTTTAACTGAATACATGGATTGTGAGAGCGGAGGTACTTGGTTTTTAATGCTATTGGTCTTTGAAAGGGCAGTGAAGGGTTTGCTTATTACTTTGTAGGTTCATTAAGCAAACCTTGGATCCTTTCCCCAATGAAGAGTATGAGGAACTACGCTTGAGTCCTAGGTTGAATGTGGCAAAAGTGACAGCTGGTGTTCATTTTGTGATTTTTGAGCTTTGTAAAATTTTATTTTCAGTGTTTACTGTTAACTTCTTAATATGGATTTGTTTGTTTTTGTTTTTTTTTCTTAAAAAAAAAAAAAAGTCTGACTGAGGCATGGGTGTTCTTCAAAGAACTAAATGTGCCAGTGATCTGTGGAGACTCATTCTTTTTCTCTCCCCCCTCCTCTAGTCCTTGTGTATTTAAGTATTTTTGTATTTCTTTACACTCTATTTATATACTGAAGTTTTGCTAAATGGAAAAATCGTACCTTTTTATTGAAAATAAATTATTTGTCAATATGTTCATTTGTGTTTGTGTTTAATTTGTTGCTAATGCTGACCCGGAAGTCTTAGGCACCATATTTGGCGCAACCGGTTTGGCACGTGATGTTTCGTTGCCCAATCACGTTGCCCGAAGCAGTGTGTCCAGTTTCAAATCCAAGCGTCTCCTTGGTTTTTATAACGATTTATTAGGAAGTAAATGCGAGGAAGTTTGGTGGACACGAAACCAATGTTAAATTTAGTGTAATTTGGGTTATTAATTAAAACAGGATTAAAAATGGATGGGAATATGATCGGCCCCGGTCCGTACAGGGCAACAAAGTTGGTAAGTTTTTGCACGCGCACACACGCTCGCGCTGTTACCCGAGTGACTGACTGACTAAAACTAGTTTTCGAGTAACTTCTTGGTTTTGTCAGATGTTACATTTGTTTAAAGTTAATTTCATGGTTCGAGTTTAAGAATTTATTTTATAATACTTTACGCTAAAAAGCGTAAAGGTGTGAGCTTCGAGTTATAGCTAAGCAGTTCTCCAGCTTTGGTGGAAAAGAAAACTTCCTTAACACTGAAGCTGAAAAAGCAGAACTAAGTTAAAGTTAGAGTAAGAAATCTACCAGTTCACTGTCTAGTAGTTTCTGTAGCTAATTAGCTAGCAGTCTGACTTGGTATGGAGTTCTCTAAAAGCTTGCCTTGTGTCTCATTGGTGAGAAAGTGATACAGAGAATTGTCTCGAAGTATTTCCAACACTAAACATATAATTTTCCTCAGTTTTCTGTCAGTAACTGAGTTTTATTTTCTGTCAACTTATATAAGCAGTGGCTCAACTTTACTTCTGCCGGGAGCTCCTTGTTCATAATGCAGCAGGCTTCAAATTTAAAGGAAAGGTCCTCCCTGAAATGTGTTTACACTGTAATATCTGTGATATGTTTAGTGATTGTGGTGCTGACTTGTTGGTTAGTGCTGTTTTTTTGTTATTCCTGTGAGAAGTCAGTGACTGTGTGCTGTGTGACATCACTGGGAGACATTACTAGCACAGTTACAATAGCTTTACAATAGGAGTTAAAACAGTCTCGAACATAATTAATTTCATGCAAAATCCAGCGTAGACGTAGTGGAGACGTTTGCGCAAACATTGGACTCAAAGGTCCAGCGTGCAAAGCAGCTTTACGACGCAGCAAAGACTCGGCTTGGCTTGATAGTTGAAAGAAAGTTGAAGCTTTGGAACCTGTTTCCTGAGCTGGACAAAATACGACCATGTTCACACCTGGTATTAACGTCTCGAGTCTCGTGTGATCCGTTCACAAGTGGCTGAGGAGACGCACAGCCGTTCTCACATGGTGTTATGAATGCGTCTCCTGTGACCAGTTGCGTTCAGGCTTCATCCTTTCCAATGGAGGAAGGGTGTTGCACGAGTTTATTACGCAAGCCTTCCGCTGCATTTGTATTCAGGAGAAATGTGACACGAATCCTATTTTATGTACATGTACAGGCTGTTTCAAGCACTTTACTCGCCTGGTCAGCTAAAGAAACTTATGGCACGACGAGATGAAGAAAGAAGCTACGTAAAGCTTTTGTTTCTGCTGTTTTAGCTACAAGATCCTGCAGAATGCTATGGGTGCACACTAGAAGTACAGATTGGTGGGAAAGAATTGTGCTTGAGGGATTCACTGAAGAACACCTAGGAGTTTAATTCCCAACCTCCAACCAGGAAAAAGCCCAAGAAAACACCTCCTGAATTCCTCAACTCCAAGTTCCTTCTCCGTTTACGTAGTGATGTCAAATCAACATGGCGGCGCACAGCATCAGAAGTAAACAAAGAACACTTTTTACCTTTAAATGACTATACATTGACTATACAGTTCCTGCTTGAGGAGGAAAATTTACATCACTCATCACAGATAGCTAACTAGCTTATTGCTAACAAAATCCGTGTCCCCAACCCCCCCCCTCGTCTGTCGAATGTGCTGAGGTTGAAAATGACGTAATTCCGACCAGCGAATTACCAATTACGAGGTGAGTCGAATGCAGCATAAAGCTCTGCCGCATCACTCTCTTTCGGTAGAGGTGAAACGAGGGCTAAATCCCACAGACACCACTATCAGCAGGTAATCGAATGACATTGTAGGTAATGTATAAAACGGTTAAAGTGAAAATAATTTCGATGAAAGAAGTTGTAATAAAATTTTGGAATTTTATTACAAAATAGGTCTTGGATACAATGGAAAAGCACGTGTTGATTACGACAATGAATAAGTTTAAGAATTTTTTAGGATGGAATTTTCCTGTAAATAGTATTTTTAAAAACTTTATTATTAATGATCTAGCCTCAGCTTATTTGGAGCCAAGGCTGCTAAATGAAGCAATCCGATATAGTCAGTGTAGGATATTTTTCATTTATGGTTACTAGCATGTGTATAAAAGAATGTAGCGTAGTTTTCCATTCATAACTCTGAACAGTGCTAGGCAATAGATACTGTACACCATGATTTTTTTTAAAGAACTGAATATCAGCTGAATCAAATCTCAGACATGAACAAAGGATTTTCAGCTATTCACTAAAACAGTCAACACTTTCTGTGTCGTGTTTATCTAAACATTTCAATCTTAGCATCTCTGGCATCCGACATGTTTCTTCGAAGATAAGCACATGCCACATGTGTCACACCTGTCATGCTTATCTCAGGTGCAGGAGTGGGCTGTTTAGCACCATGCCGCAAATCACGTACTACGACTTATACTATGATCTGATACTTGTTTCAGTGTTTGTAGTAAGTTTCGTAATAGCATGAGTCAAATCCAACCTCCAGCTTTTTGACTTAAGGTGTCCGAGAAGTCCTGCTTTCTGAAGCTACAACTCCCGCCAATAGAAAGTATCTACCACCAGAAATCAAGTAACATTAGGAAATATCTGATATTAGAATCACTTTTTTATCAGTGTAGTTAATATTTATAATAATAATACGGTAATGCTCAAGTGATGTCGATCTGATTTTGTCACCTTTCCAAAGCATGAATACATTGCCTTAAAATCTATAGTTTATCCAGTTCTTCTAATCTGCATCGAGTGGCAGGTACATTATACTATAGACCTTGTTTAAAAATGCTTCGAATGTTGAAAAGGTGTACAGATATCCATGCTGGTTGGAAGTTACATGTAATTTATTTTAAGAAATATGAACAGAAATATTCTAGGCTTTATATGAACCTGTGTTTTGCTAGGGAACTGGACGAACTGTGCATGCATTTAAGCAAAACTTCCAGAACGATAACACATTTTGGGGTAAGTGTGTGAGTCTGTATTGTTAGTTAACATTAATGTTAGTCTACTTGCTACTTGCCACAAGTCACTTCACTTCACTTTACTTAGCATACCATGCATGGTATGGTTGACAACAGCCTAAAGGTTTGTGTCACTTTGTGCCGTATCAACAACTTGTAATTAGGGGTGATGTGGGTGGAAAAGTTCAGTGTTAATCGACTACAAAAAAAAAATTCAGTGGTGATAATGAGACTAAAATTTTGTCACAAATTCTTTGTACAATGGTTTCCTTGCATATATGTGTGGGTGTGTATATCTATATATATGTGTGTATGTATATACTTTTTTTCCCCAATAAAATCTCTTAAATTGTCAGTATTGATCACATTGTCTTTGTTATAACCTGAAAGAAAGAGGAAAGGAAGGAATATTTATCTAGCGTGGCAGTTTGCACCTCTGCATAGCCAAAACTAGATAGTTGTTTTGTGTAGTTCTGGTCAGCAATGCCATGTTCTTCTGTGCGTTTGATAACTGTTGCGTATGATAGTTACGAACAGTGGCATGTGATATGTTTACACCAGCACGAGATTACACATCCAAAGGGTTTTCAGTGCAATCGCTTCCCTGTTGTATGATTTAGGAGTTTTTTTAGGGAGGGGGTTTGCGAAACCTTTGGGGAGTGACAGCCAGACACAAAAGGGAAGAAAACCACTCGAGTAAGGTTCTTGATTGGATAAACAAAAAACAGTAATAGAAAGAAATTCATTTTAATTGGTATTTTTGAAAAAAGTTAACAGTGAGGTAACCATCCAATCATACATACTTTTTTTTTTTTTTTTTTTTTTTTTTTTTTGCAGTCATGAAAGCGCAATGGATAATTTTTCTGGATACTTCACCAAAAATCATGTGACTTTAGGAAATCCCTTCCATCACAACCTTCCCTTTTTGTCTTTCAGTGGAATGAAACCATCAAGCTTTTCCGTGGAGGGATGCCACTAAAAAGACACTGGGCTCATTTTCGGAGTTATGATAACAGCTTCACCGGCTCAGAGGCTGTTGATTATCTTCACGAACTGCTCAAGCGTAACCAAAATTTTGGGCCCGAGGTGACCCGCTATCAGTCTCTACAGCTGCTGAGGAAGTTCCTTAAGAACCATGTGATTGAAGATGTTAAGGGACGCTTTGGTAAAGAAGACTTTGACGACAACGGACGTTTATACAGGTGCTGAGCTGATTTGCAATATGTACTTAGTTCTGTGTCTTTTGCACTATGAGGTGTATGCGTAAGTTAACTCTGTATGTTGTTGTTTTTTTTTTTGTCATATCAGATTTCCTCCACAGTCACCCCTCAAACCTGTCCCTAAGCGCATGCCTTTGGTGCAGAGAGACTTTGTTCCTCAGACACTACGATGGGATAACTGTGACGACACACAAGTGCCGTCAACAATACCCATGAAGCCGAATGTTTTGGTAAGGGATTTGGGATCGATTATGTAAAACGTATTAAAGTTTGTGTGAGAACATGCGAAACATGTCCAGAATTTCTGTCCTTATTAGAATTCTGAGACATGGAACAAGAGGCACAGTATTGCCATAGGGGAAGTTCCCGAGTGCAAGCTGATTCGGAGGAGAGACGTCACGCCAAAGCATGTGGACCAAATATGGAAGTCAATGACTCTGAACCGGTAAGTATTAAATCTGAAAAAAGATAATACATAAACTTTATGCCTATATATTTCATACCATATATTCTCAGGGGAGGATAAATCAGTAGCCAGGGACAAGCAGATTTCATGTCCAGGCTGTTGTTTTTTTTTTTTTTTTTTTTAATCGCCTGGTGGAGAAAATCGGTTCAACAGCCAGAAAAAGAATATTGACTTTCACAAAACAAAAGTTTTTATTTGGTATACATGTTGACAGGCATTCTTTTCTGAATTAGGAGCATGCAGGTATGAAACACTGATGAAAACTGAGCGCAAAGCTGAACTCTCATGTTTAAAGAAAAAAAAGGAATATCACTCGACAGACCATGCAGTTATATGAAAATAATGCACACTGAGGGGTGTAATGAAGCACGACTCGAAGCTGAGTGCATTATTATTGTATAACTGCACGATCTGGAGTTTGCTATTCCACTTATACTACAGCAGTTTGCCAACGATTACACTTTTTCGTTTATTAATGAACGACAAGTTGCACATTTTAACGGTTGATAGTTCGATTAAATGTTAACGTTAAAGTCCGAGAGACAAATTATTTCCTGCTCTTACTTATGTTATAGTCACGTTAAACATTCCCTCAGCCGCTTTCTCTTTCTCTCTCTCAAAACGGAGCCTGTCTTTTTACGGAGAAACCGGAAAGTGCAGGAGGAAACTCCTTTGTCCTGAAGATTTTTCTGAGCTGGAAAACTTTGCAAAGCACCGTGACAGTTATACATCACTTACAACTGAGACACCTTCCATAAATGCTAAATCAAAGTCTCCTAACTAACTGAAAAAAAAAAAAAAAAAACTGCACCACATTAACGATTATACGTTTTACTTTATTAAACAGCTACATGTTCTGACCAATCAGATTCAAGAATTCAGCTACGCTGTGGTGTGAGAAAAATGTAATATATGTGCAAGTCCATGACAGAACACCACATCTCGTAGCTTGTCGCAAAACACAATGTGTTATCATCATCTATGTTAGAAGACAATAATAAACATACACTTGTTCATTTCCCTTAGTCTATCTTAATGCTAACTACGTATCTTGTCATACGTTATTACATTAATGGGCAACTAAATCTCAGGACTGGGCAGCACACTGGTGCTTTTACTTCCCTGGTGGACTAGCTAATAGATTTAGCTGATGAGTTTGTCCACCCCTGATTCTTAATTTCCCCCAAAATATTTGAACACTGTTGTTGAACAGTTTACAGAGCGTTTTGGGGCTCCAGTCTTTAGATGGTGTTCTCGATGCCAAGCTCCTGAGCTCCAAGCACGTTGTCTACAACGTATTTAGTGTCAACAAACAGGGCATCGTTGTTCTGAAGAACAAAGCAGGTGAGGATGCGATTAAAATGAAATTCGAATTTGTTCTTTATTCATACAAGTATCATTTGTTTGATATTGGTGCCATCTGCTGTTTTACAGAGGACCTTCCTCACTGGGTTTTATCTGCAATGAAATGCTTGGCAAATTGTAAGTAAGAAAAAAAAAAAAAAAAGTCTTCTCAGGTTTGTACATTTCATTGTCTAATTTCTGATCTTTACTTTTTTTTTTTTATTTTTTTTTTTTAAATGAAATCTTATGCTGTTCAGGGCCTAATGGAAATGAGAGTAATCAGCCCATGTATCACGGCTTTGAGCGAGATGTTTTTCGAACAGTAGCCGAACATTTCCAGAGATTAAAGGAGCCACTGCTGACATTCCAGCTATATGAAATTTTTGTCAGCATTCTGGGTAAGACAAAAACAAAAAAACTGTGATATCAAACATTTAGTTTATTCTGCAAACGTAGGCCATTTCCAAAATGTAATAAATCTACCAGTAGTACATTTGACCAATATTGTTGGGCTGATCAGATTACAGTAGTAGTATTTTTGAGTTTTAAAATAGCAGCACATTTGACTTACACCTTATCTCATAATAGGAATTATTTCTCTTTCAGCTTAATTGCCAATATTATTTAAAAAATCCAAAGCATGTCCTGTAAATCCTATGTTGACTGGTGGAACAGAATAGCGTTGATATTATAGAACACATTCCTCTCTTTCTCTCTCTCTCTCTCTCTCTCCCTTCAGGACTCCTTCCACGACAGCAGGTTGCGGTTGAGGCGCTGCAGGTCTGCTGCCTCCTCCTGCCTCCAGCCAACCGGCGAAAACTGCAGCTGTTAATGCGCCTGATGACTAAAGCCTGCAACAATCATCATCTCCCTCCACTTAACGATGCCATAGGAACACGCATCCTGGTTATTAGTTTAATATTATTTACATTCCTAATTCTCTCTAACATGAGCCGAGATATTTACTTCAAGTCAAAGTAATTATTGCTTACAATGTTAGATGTGTTGTGTTTTGAGAGTTTTATGCAGTTATATGTGCAGCTATATTAATATAAATATTAATGTCATGTGTTGAATATAGTTGCACATATGTTGAATGTTTTTGGGCTGATTTGTGTACGTAAAATCAGTGTCTGATTCTGAATAACCCCCCCTAGATGGTCCAGACTTTCTCCCGCTGCATTTTATGTTCATCAGACGAAGTGGACCTGGATGAGCTGCTGGCCACCAAACTCGTCAACTTCATGATGGACAACCATGAGAACGTGCTGAAGGTCCCCGCCGAGCTGCAGAGATCTGTGCAGGAGCATCTATCCCACCTGCGCAGAGCTCAGGTTAGTCACACACATACATATATACATACATACATACATATGTGAACTTTGCCTTTTACGGCATTTTGTGGGCGTCACCAAATGCAAATCAGCTGTGCCGTGCATGAATTCATCAACATACACACGTGAGAACGAAGAAAATCAGCGTCACCGAAACTTCTGTAAATCCAGCGGATAATTTTAGTTCAGTTTATCTTACGCAAACATTTATACACAGCTTTACTAAAAGATTGATAAATGAGGCCCATTGTGTATAATGCTTATTTTACTGTATTTTATTTAGTGTATTATGTCCTTGGCCCATTTTCCTGAAGGGTGCCATTAATTTTTGCAGTTGACGGTACAATATTGTGATCATTCTGAGCAGTCAGTTTGTGTTCCACTCTTGCATCTCCAGTCCCATTACATAATGGCGTTGAACTTTGAATGATTAAATCCCCATCGTAGATCAATAAGTAACCCCGCAAACTCCTAGGACCTGCTAGGAGCCGTTCATCTACATGAGAACATTATCAGGTTTTGTCCAGCATAGCTAGATAGCTAGCTAGTCATGTGGATGAGTCACATGGAAGAATGTCACTGAAGCTGCGAGGCGCCTCACACTCTCGTGTGTTTACTAGATAAAGTACGCAGGTGCAGACACAGACTCCACGCTGGAATCGCCACCTCACACTTTCTGCAGGCAAATCAGCAAGCAGGAGTTTGAGGAGCAGAGAGTTACGGGCTCCCAGGGAGCAATAGTGGAGCTACTAGAAGGGATCATTCATGACAAGGCCATGTCTATAAAGGACAAGAAGAAGAAACTGAAGCAGGTTGGAACTTTCTATGTTAATTACGAAGGGATTAATGATGCTTTTTAACAGGCCACCACCACCCTCTTTGGAAGACAATAAGGACTTTGTTAGCAATATACAGTGAGGGGAAATAAGTATTCAGACACTTTTGTCTTTGTTATTAATCCATCCAGTGCATAATATCTACTTAAATTTTACACACATGATGTCTTTTGACTTCGTACATTGTGCATAAAAGTATGTACACTCCTGGGCAAGAAAAAAAAAAAAGGGACCAAGCCCAAAATGGCAAAATATTAAGCTTTTAATGGTCTTAACAACAAATCATTGGCCAGGAAATTAGAAAGAATAGATAGAAGAACTCTAAACTTAGTATGGGATAGCTTTTCCCTTTAATTTCTTTAAATGTTTAAGACTTGTGGCCCTTGATGGGCTACATCAGGTGTGGCAGATAACCAAATAATGACTAATCTTTTAAGAAAAAAAAATCCCAGAAGATATTTTTGGAACACTTTGTACACCGAGATATGATTTAGTTTGAATCTTACATCAAACATTTTAATCATTATCATGATTTTACCTTTGCGTACAAGAAGACTATATAAATGAATTTCCCTGTTTCTAGCTTTTCCCCAAACAGTTCACTGCAGCAAAAGTAAACAAGCAAGTGGTGGCACAGGAGCTCTCAGGAGTGCATTTGTTTAATTCTTGCTAATTTTCTGACCAATGATTTGTTGTTAAGACCATTAAAAGCTTAACGTTTGCCCTTTTGGGCTTGGCCCTATTCTTTTGCCCAGGAGTGTATTCATAAGCACTAAAAAAGACATGTTTAACAAAGGAAATTTATAGGAAAAAAAAGTATTTGAACACCACAAATGAACAATTTACTTCGCTGCAAAGCTGTCATTGGCAATTACAGCTTTGAAAATTCTACAATAAGAAGTAATTAGCTTTTTGAAGCTTTTTTTGAAGCATTGCGCTTCAGTTCTGGCCCATTCCTTCAATTGTCTTCAATTCCCAAGGTTACAAGGGTCTCTCTAATGGAAGTGCAATTTCAAAATCCTCCATAAATATTCAATAGCATTCAAGTTAGGAGATTGGCTAGGCCATGCAGGGCCTTCTTGAGTTATTTTGGCTGTAATTTGGGGTCGTTGTCTTTATGAAACATCCATCTTCTCCCCAGATTCAGTTTCTTGGCTGATGAAATTAAATATTTCCTCTAATATGTCCCGGTATTTTCAATCCATTCATGTTTCCTTCAGTGATGTGTAATGCCCCGGCACTACGCTCCTACATCCGTACTTCACTGTGGGTAAAGGTGTGCTTGGGATCTACAAGAACGGATGAGGCCTGTTTTTTGCAGGGGCATAAATTTGAATTATGAAGTCACAAGTCTACTGTCTGTGAAAGTGTGGTTTACATTAATTCTGGCAAAACATGTATATTTGTTTATTTAAAATTTGTTTTTACATTTTTTTTGCAATATATATCGTCTGTTTTTGCAATATCCAGCACCTCTGTCTCATTGTGTTTATGCCCATATCATGCAGCCTTAGTGCAGACAGAAGTGAGAGCAGATACAGCATCTAACCTGTTGTTATTGAGTAGTTTCAACTGCAGTGGTTTGTTTTATCTGACATTCTGACATCTTGGCTACTAATCTTTTAATATTTAATCTTTCTTGGCCTCAGTTCCAGAGATCCTATCCTGACATCTACCGCAGACGCTTCCCTTCACCTGAGAGCGAAGCTGCAGTTTTTCCAGAGAGGCCTCAGAGGCTCAAACCCCAGCTGACATTCTTCACCCTAAAAAAGAAGTCTTTGCAGCCTTTCCAGAGGAGCTGGAGCTTCCGTGCTTAAACCAAAAATGACAAAGCTGCCGAGTACTGTAAAAAAAAAAAAAAAAAAAAACTGTCTACAGACCCACGGTTATCAGCCTGTAGCTTCTGGGTAGTGTAGTATTGTTAGAGCTGGAATTGTTCTGTTTCATCTCAGCGCATGACTGCTGGAATATTCCAGCTTTTAATTACACTTGAAAGATTGACACTGGATTATGGATAATTTAATACATCTCATATAGTCATCATGATATCCAGTGATGACTGCTTGAAGTCTTATTTTTCAGACAACATATCACTAAACTTGTCTAGTCAAAGACTTGAACTGAGCATGATGCTCAGACAACAGTGTGTAAGAGTTCGCATGAGATTTCTTTTTTATTGAATTGGTCAATAACTGGAATGTAAAACTCAATTAAATCTAAATCACAGAGATGCCAATATATTTGGTTTAGCTGTAGGACTGATAATCTTTGACCCCTTGTGTTTTTGACATATGTTACTACATGTGTTAAACTATGCACCGAATAAAATTCATCCAGCGGAAGTTCACTGAAGGGGGAAGGACGCGGGATATGAAACGCGGTTACTTTCGCTTCGCTCTGAATTTATCCAGATGAACTTTGATTCACAAGCTTCAGTCTTGTGAGCAAATAGAAAAAAAGAACTGAAGGTGGGGCTGTGTTGTCTTAAGTGGTAAGAAATGGAGGAGCTGCTAACTAATAAGTAACGTCATAACACCTTGCTGTTTTCTTACTGTTGTTTGGAGCACATCTGGGAAAAAATAGCTGTCTTGTTCACTAACATACACTAAGATTTTTTAGGTGGTAAGACAATTTACTCAGCAATGTTTCAGATCACTTCCACGTTCTGCTGCTCGGCTTGTGTTTTGCTCGGCTCGCTGCGAGATGCAGGGCAAGGAAAATAAACTACGTTTGTGCCGTATCAGCCATCGCCGTTCATCTCATTCCCGCTACAGACGCAAGCTAAACCACACCCCACCTGCTTCAGTCTTTACCTGTAAAGAGCTCAGTTTAAAGAGTTTATTGAAAAGTCGTGGAATATACAGATTTTTTTTTAGGTTTTTTAAAAAATTTTTATCCTTTTTCCTATATACTGCATCAGAACATTATTTTTGAAGTTTTTCAAACAAATTATTTGCTTTCACTTTTTTTTTTTTTTTTTTTTTTTTTTTTTTTTTTTTTTTTTTTTTAAATATCCTTGTATTTAAAAGAAAATCATCATTACAGTATTACGTTTTTGTTACTCAGCCAAGTTAGTGATCATTTTGGACTTTGTTTTTGACTGGTTATTTGTGATCGTCTGTTTTTGAAGTGAGTATTTACCATGCATGATGTTCTCATTAATACCAGTATGAAAGTGTGTTTCATAGTTGAAAAGCAATGCACTGCTTTTTTTTTTTTTTTTTTAATTGTAAAGGTTAAATTACATATGGCTCAAAGCTGTACATTTGTATCTTTTGAAATGCTGGAGTTGCTGTTACTGTCTGAAATGTTGTACAGTGATCACTGCTGTAATAAAAAAAAAAAAAACATGTATGAAGAAATCACTTGCATATGGAAGTGCTATTAACCCCCCCCAAAATCTGTTTATTCTTCTACCTTGAAACCTGTTCCTGGATATAAAGTATGTATCAGTTAAAAAATCTGAACATCACAAACCATAAATTTACATTTAATTGGTGATACAATTGCAGCAAGACTCAATTTTTCACTGAATGATCAGAAATAAGTGTAAGATAGCTGTAGGAAGAACAGAGAACACTACAACTAAAACACAAAAGAACCGCATCAGGGTTGGAGCAAATGCAAGAAGGGCTGCAGACACCAGTAACCAAAATCTTCCAAGTGCAGGAAAGTTAACTGACAGTAACAGACCATTACATATAAACATGTGCAACATGGCTCATCGATCACTTCATTCGGTAAAAGCTCAGAAGAAGAGAACACATCTTGACATGCTCTTGGAGGAAAAGTTCTGAGAGTGCTTTTTGTCGGTTTTGAGGAACTCAGCAGAAGTAATTAACCTCATTGCACTATTGTGGAACATCTCACTTTTGCAGGGGTTGTTTGTTTTTCACATCCGCCAGACTTACTGAATTAATCAGCATTAAACCTTCCAAGAGTTGTAGCACAGACCTCATTAATATGCATAGAAAATTATAACATATAAATACAATCTAAATAAAGGGTTATTAGTCATGGTCCTGGAGATCTCCTTCCCTTCACATGCCTTATCCAGCTGATCAGTTAATCCTTGGTTTGGATCAGGTGTTGGGAGTAGGAAAAATCCCTCTGATGCATTTGGGAAATTCCTGTAGGTAAATTCTTTCCTGGTATGTCTAATAGTTTTTTGTTCCAGAGATCTATACCATTGTAGTAATAAGATAGTCCTAGCAGACAGATAGAAAAAACTCTCTTCTCTGCCTTTTTTTTTTTTGGCTGTGAATTCACAGGTTAAAGTTCGCCTAGACAGAGTACAAAGAAAACCGGTCACTACCAGAAACAAATCCTGCGTCCTTTCCCCTTCGGTGAAGTGGCATTTCTGCTGGGAGACTTGGATTGGCTTTTGTCTTCAGGTGTCTCCATTGTCGACATAGAAAGGGGTCAAAGATTAGGTGAATGGTATGGCTAAACTGTATGTCACCGTGAGCGTCAAAGATAAGACATGGCGCCTGCATGTGGTAACCATACCCAACCCGGTATCCTAAATGAGTAATGTGACCTTTTCTTATCTTAATATTAAGCAAGCACACTCCAAACGTTTGTTTGCTGTGTTGCTTTTCTGCTACTTCAGAGTTCTCCATGGTGTTGTGCTGCAAACGGATGTGAGCCATCATGACTTTGATGCACATGACATTATTGACCTCAGCAGGATGCCTCGTTAGTTCGCTTTTAAAAGTTGACAGAAAGGTTTTTCGTGTCGAGAAGGAGAATTGTGCAGCCATGTAATGACTTATGAGTCATAAAGAATGAAATTTCCTTAGCCTGGCCTGCCAGTGCTCTTATTACTCCTACACTTATATTAGGTTTAGTCAGGAAAGGGCACAGGTTCTCTATGGGTATGCACTGGAATATCCAAAGGGAAATTGTGCCTATCAGAAGAGGATAATAATAATAATAATAATAATAATAATAATAATAGTAACATCATTAAGCCTGTAAATTCCAAAGAGCCGAACAGACTACTTTGTTACTCAATAATATCCTTTAGCATGAATGAATGAACTGAATAATAAATTGTCCTCAATTATTTGTATCCATTTAAACATGGATTAGGTAAGATTAGTCCTTTTTTTCCCTTTTTTCCCCCCACAAAATTAGGTCTCTAACAGTTAGGTGTGTTTGAATTTTTTAATATTTCCTGCACATGTCCACGAAGCTCCGGCTCAGGATCTTTGGTGGTCCATAGAGTAGAGTGCTTATAAAATGACTCACAGGAGCCTCATCCAAACACAAACAAGCGTTCTAGACCCGAGGCCAGTTTTCTAAAAAAAAAATTTCTCATCGACTTACAGCTTTGCTAAAGCCACATCTTTACAAATCTTCCAGGTTATTTATACAAGTAAGGAATAAAAAAAAAATTGACCACTGCACCTTTAAACCAAGAATGCACAGTGGACACAACTTCATGCTAAATGCATGCTGTGTATTAGTATGAACATAACAAAAATAACAGTATTACAAGGTTGGGGAAATAAGTACTTACCATGCATGATTTTCTTACTGTTGTATTATTTATTGAAAACTAACCAAGCCGACCGAAAGAGACACTGTAAGTATCTCAGTAAGATCATGTGGCACAACATGGGCAGGACTGTACTGTTCTGTACTGCTGACTTCTGAACTGTCTTCCAAATAATACATTTCTCAATGTCCCATTGCTGTATATCTTTCAAAGTGACAAAGGCACATATGAATCTATAAACCTGGAGGATGCTGGTTTTGGATTAGGGACTTTGAAACATGGCCTACGTATGTTATGTCACAAGGTCGAGTTTGATTTGAGAAATACTCATTCTGAAGGATGTTTAAATGCAAAGAAATTCTTACAGGTTCTTTTGACTCCTAGGAATTTTCTCTCTACAGTCAATTATCAATGATCAGATATTATTATTATTATTATTATTATTATTATTATTATTATTATTCATACATTTATTTACAGTAGTTACAGAATTTTAAAGTCTTTCCAGGTTAACAAACCTCTTTTTTTCAGGCCCACATGTCCTCTGAGACTTTTTATGTCTTAAATTGGCCACAGTGACCTGCACTGTTTGCTCAGCAACTGCTATGAACACAAAACTTTAACCCACAGGGGAATCAACTCCAACTGGAGAAAAATAGCGATGTTCTAGTTTTGGTTTTAGTTTTAGCCTGAAACTGACAAAGGTTCCTGGACGGCCAGATCTTCTTTGAACTGTGTTAGATAAGAGCATGGATACTGCTTTGACATTTGCACCATAAAAATACTGATCACAATGCCAGTCTCATGAGATACCACTGTATTTGTCTTTTTCCTGACCACAGTTTTTCCTTTGTAGGTTTTTTTTTTCTATTCGGTATGCCTTACAGACAAGTGTATTATGTCTACCTCAGGTGGCAAGGGATGGAGAGAAAAGAAAATCTTGTGTTTTTCAGTCCTTACTATTACACACCATACACCACAGACAAGCACTTTACAAGCATAGTAAGGCAGAAATAGCCCTATTTTCATTTAATTCTTTATTCGACATACACTTACATCTCAAGCAACTGGAGAGTTAACATACAGCTAAGCATTTAGGGTTAAGGGCCCAACAGTGTACCAGCATCCTCTAGTAATAAACTCTTTCACCGTGTCTCATTCTTTTCCTTGCCAAACTGTTATTAATTTACAAGCTTGTTATGTCCATCTAAGCAGCTCTTTAGCATTCTTCTCTGTTGGATTAAATTGAATCCTAAATGCTCTCAGCCAGTATTGCCTGGTGGTGATAGGATTGAAATGTAAAATCTATAAATATCTCGACAGAGCTGCAACAATGGTATGAGAATTATGTAGCATACTATCACACACACACACACACACACACACACACACACACACACACACACACACACACGTAAAGGCAGATAGGCAGGTGCAATCATGATTTCTATTTTTAAAAGTGTTTCATGCATGTTTGTATTTTTATTGGATAATGTATGCCTAATCCATCTCCTTTCTGTTTCTCCTCCGAAGTCAATTTGGGAGAAAAAGGATGATACGCTAAATAATCTACCTGGTTTGTGTTCATTACACCAGTCACTGTATTTCACATGCACCTTCTCAATCACTGATGTTATGGATGTGTCAGCAAAGAAAGCTAAAAATCATAAAATCTCTGTGTAATCACCTGACATGACTGTCACTGATAGGCTACAAGACTACAGTCTTGGCTAGAAAGAAATCAGCCCCAGCCTCACTCCTTCATATCATTTTGTGTATTTTTTATGACCACTGGTGGTGCTGTTGCGCTTGATTCCACAGAAATCCAAAATAATCCGCTTTAAGACATTGGTTAACAGCAAATATATCTGATGAAACCCTTCTTTTTTTTTTTAAATGATGAGACTTTTATACCAGGCACCCTACTGTCATCTAACTTAGTAAGCCACCTTCAACTCTAGTAAGTTGAACTTTCATTACAAGCCATTTTCTATGCTCAGGTCAGACTGACTTCATTCAATACTGTACAATAGCACCAGTTGAACAGGAGACTATCCACTGTCACTAACACTGAACTGCATTAAGGCTGAGACCACAGAACTGACCACCTGTCACGATTATGGCACTTCATAAACGCAAGAACTCATGACTTTCATGTAGTGGTAGGACACTCTTAGCTCATTTGGTTCACATTCTGTTTTTCAGGATGTAAATGTCCAGCAGAGAGCAGTGTCTAGTCACTGTTAAATATTAACCAGCTCATACAAAGGTATGTAAACACTATTCTCTATTCAGCTTTGCATACTGCATACTCTGTAGTCTGCATTACTCACCCTTTATCACTCTTCATACATGAGGTTTTTCTCAACCCTTAAAGCTAAGCAACTAAAGACAAATCCTATTTATGATTAAACCCTGGATCAGATATCTTGTGAACCATGTGACAGTGGAGAAATATTGTTATTCCAATTTTACACCAACTGCTTATAGGAAAGATGGACTTTTGGATATTCAGTTCCTTCTTCATTTTTACTGTTAATCTTATCTACCACATTTTCTGTCACTTCATTTCTCCATAGTTTATCCATTAATTCATTTATTTATTTAAAAAAAAAAAGGAAGACTTTGAACAATTTTTTCACCCTAGGCAAAAATACAGTTCCTTATCCTGACTGAATTTCATGATTATAGCTTTGTGGTAATAAATAAGATTTAAGGGGCATGTCAAGCTTTTTATTAAACATGTCTCCTTCCTCATAATTGTTTTGACTGTTTGAAGTTTTTACAGTCATTCAGTCAGTAACTGCGTTATACTGGTCAGGGGTGCGGTGGAGCCAGGGCCTATCCTCAGAACACTGGGTACGAGCAGGAAATACACCCTGGATGGGATTTTCGTCCACTGCAGAGCACATGCGCACACACACACACATTCACACATTCATTCACACCCTGAGGCAATTTAGAGTCACAAATCCAACTACCAGCATGTTTCTGGGAGGTGGGAAGAAACCCACATGGACACGAAGAGAACTCCACACACACACACACACACACACCCAAACTCGGCATCAAGGAGCTGCAAGGTGGCGACTCTACTCACTTTTTACAGTCAGACTGTACAAAATATTCAAGTCAGACTCGTATATTGTTGAGAAACATTTGCCCTCTCACCTCTTTGATCTGTAGAAAACTATGATATTATACACTGCCACTTCCTCAGCAGGATCTTTAAATTCAAGAGTTATTACGTCTTTTTTTTATCAGCATACATGAATAGCCTTTAACTCAGAAATTAGTTTTTGGAGTCATATTGTTTAGTGTGATGTAATTACACACAGATTTGTGTGCAAAACATTCTAGACCCTATTAAGCTACTGGCCTGTTGCTTAAAAAAATCAACAACTAAAACTCTCGCTAAACTATTTCTGCCTCATTCAGTTTCTCAATCCATCCCTAAGCGATCTGACCTTTGAAATAATGCATGTTCCTCCCTTAGATTTGTAAATAATGTAATTATTGGGTTTGCAGTTAAAAGGAGACTCATACGGAGGTTTCAGTTTATTATTTTTTAATGGAAACGCCATATGTGGTGTGCAAGAGAGCTATTAATTGAGGAACTATTTTTTACAGCAGATGAGGCAGAAGAGGGGTGACAAGCACAGGCTTCAATTCCTGGACTGCAGTGGTGGTGGTAATGATATTTACCCCTAGATTATGAATCACTCATGTCTCTAAATGTGTGTGGGTTATATGGCCAGAGCTGACTAAACTACTCATACTGCAGAAAATCACTGTAAATTTCTCCTTCTCTTATTTTACATTTACATATTGAACGCTGCATTTGAACATCGTTTTATGCATTTTATAAAAATCTGAGTATTAGTCACTGCACACTTGTAATGTTAAGTACCTCATCAGTAGCTGCTAGAGCTCCAGCCTGTGCCCTTCTGAATTATACCATTATTTCTGTCTTCATTCCTTGCTGTGGTTTGCATGCACTGAAATAAACCCGGTGAAAATCAAACTATGTTCATATTCTTTCTTTGCTAAAAAAAAAAATTTCAGCTGATATGAATGAATGGTAATATTATAAATATGAGTATTATATTCTATTGTGCACAATATTTCACTCTAGGCAAAAACAGAATGTTTTTCCCTGATGGATTTTATTACAGATATGTAATAAATAATGTTTGAAAGGTATGCCAAGCCTTTTATTAAACATCGTTAGGTGAAACAGTTTTGTACCTACACTCAGTGTTGCTGTTTTGTCATGTACGCCTACAGTATAGGTGCAATTTGAAGATGTACAAACACTAGCTGTATCTATATGTTGATATTTATGTTTTAGCCTCTCTCTACCCCGTTCCAATGACCTTCAAAGCAGTGACCTGAATAGAAAGTGATCAGTGGTGGTCCTATGTTGGATGGGATAGATGGGGACAAACTGTGCATATGAAATGCACCAAAGGTAGGAATGTGATCAAATGGGCAATGACTGTAGCTACAAGGCAGGCACCCACTCATTATATGTATGCCTGAACTGGTGTTAAACAAATCGTAAACATTTCAAATGTTTTAGTCATGATAATTTCTCCAATAACTAACCCTGAAATGTGGCTCTTAATATTAAGAATGGTTGTGATTTTATATGTATATACTAAGTCGACATTCTGCACTCAGTGTCACCAACTTAGTGACTTTATCGCCATATTCGATGCCTTTTTAGACTACTTCAAATGACTTTATTTACAAAGAAGAGGCTAGTGACAAATCTAGGAACTTCTCAGGCAGCTCACATAACAGCTGCTGGTTACATTAGTTGAGATAACAGGTTCACTGGACCAGTGTGTAAACCCTGACTAACTTTTTAGCATTTGCTCGAGCCTATGTTCCCACCAACCAATGACTGATCACCACTGTTCCCAACAAGTGATGTTCACCAGTGTTTGTCCCACATTTAAATACATAATAAAAGTGAGGTATTCCTTCCATAACTATTTCCTGTTATGTCTGTTCCCTGTATGTCTGTTCCTGTATGCTTACTTGTCTGCATTCTTGGTAGAAATTATAGTATTTTGTAACTACCCAAATCATTACCTACACAGCTCTTAGTGAACTTCTACCGCAGCACCATAGAGACCATACTCACCTACGGTATCACAGTGTGGTATTTTAACTGCACTGGGGAAAACTGCAAAGATTTGTTTTGGATAGTAAAAACAGCAGAGCAGATTATAGCCTATGAGCTCCCGAACCTGAATATTGTGTATGCTAGCTGACTACACACAAAGGCTAGCAAGATCATCAGGCACTCCACCCACCCAAGACACAGAATGTTTGTCCCTTTGCCGTCTGGGAGGAGGTACAGGGTCATCAAGTCCCACACAAACAGACTAAAGTGCAGCTTCTTCTTCCATAACTGTTTCCTGTATGTCTGTTCTCCAACTACTCACTAAGGCTGCTTCTTTGTCTGCATTCTTGGTAGAAATGACAGCATTTTGTAACTACCCAAATCATTACCTACCCAGCTCTTAGTCAACTCCCCAAGTACCTCCCCAGTCTCCTATGGCTGTTAAGGACTGAGGACTACTTTAAACCAGTCTTATAACCCCTGTTGCTGTGAAAACATAAATGCACTACAGTATACTCTGTTACTTATTATCAATGTGCAATATGCCTCCAAAGGTTTTATATCAATGTGCAATATATAAATTTCATTATACCATGGTCTGTCTGCATACTCGATTCTGATTGGCTGGAAGGTGTGCGTTCAAACTGTTGAATGCACAGGTAGTTCCAGTCAGTTTAATCACCGTTCTAAATTAATGCACCGACTATAAACAACTGTAACCACAGTAACATACAGGTACAGTTGCATACAGTAGTTAAAGTCACAGCCTCATTATTAGTAGAGACACCGCACAGACGTGGGTAATTCACACGCACAATCTCTCTCTCTCTCTGTCTCTCTAATCATTCAAATTAATGTAATCTTATTGCACTACTTTATCTCTGTGTGTAATTAAACTCTTTAGTTTTAAGTGTAATGTTTAAGTGTCCTTTGTTGCTCTCTGACAGTTGCCACACTAAATTTCGTTGTATTGTGTTGTATATACAATGACAATAAATCTTACTTACTCACGTATTAGTTTGTGATGCCCAGACATAAGACATGAATTATAATCTAGTATCTTCTATTCTGTTCTCTGCTGTACTATTTTATTCAAGGCGTCTTCAGAAAAGCCTTCTTCATGTCAAACCTTTTGGTATGCAAATCATCACGACGAAAACATGAATATGCAAATTAGCACGTGACGTAACCTGGCGACTTTTTTTTGAGCATGCATTAGCTACTTTCCCCTGAAAAGAGTTTGCTACAGTGTACTTTTTCTTCAAGTTTAACTAACATGAGTTGGGTTACGTTACGGCTCTGTTCCTAAACACTAATCTCATTTATCAGTTAAAAACTCTTAAAAATTCGAGATAAGTGAATAATAGTGATAGACATGACGTCCTAAATACATTCGCGCTGCACGCGCAACGCCACTTTGTCCGTTAGCTTCATTAATTGTTTAGTTGCTAAGCAACGCAGCGAGTTGTTTGAAATTGTTGAAAAATGTTTTTTTCCTTCGTTTTTTAATTAAAAAAATTTTTTTTTAGCTTTAGTCAGTAGTACATCGTAGTGTGAATAGAGTGAACGTTAGCTCGAGTGAGTTAAAGTTAGCTCGTTGTCTTGGTACCGCGCTAGCTAGCTAGCTCGTTCAAATAACGTATTAGCCCTGCTAGCTAGCCATTTTTTTTGTTGTTTTAACACAAGCAAAGAAATAACCCAGTGAGAACTGCACATATGGTGGTGAGTGGTCAAGTGTCTGTTTGCTGGCAAAGTAACAGAGAAGTTACATAACCAAGGGCCTTAATATCTAGCTAGCTATTGTTCAGAGTGATTAATTTGTAATAAATATGTTGTGGAAAGTTCTAGCTTGCTTAACAGATACCTTAATTGCGCATCAACACACAGTGAGATAGGTTGTAGTCATTTGTGAACGAATCGGCTCATTGAGTCGGCTCTTTTAGGTGAACGTTGAGAGTCGACTCGGTTATATGAGCCGATATATTCAGTTTGTGAAAGAATCGTTCTTTTGAATCGGCTCGTTTAGGTAAACGTTCGAGAGAGCCGACTCGGATAGGCACTCTTCTTCTTCTTCTTCTTCTTCTTCTTTCGGCTTTTCCGTTCAGGGGTCGCCACAGAAGTCACTGTACTGTGACCCCCATGGCTAGATTAGACGTAGGCAATCACGTCTCACTATTAAGTGAAATTTATTAAATTATTAAAGAAATTCAGTAAAAAGTCATTTAATTTTTAATGAGATTGCTCTTCCATCGTAATAGACGTAGGCAATGCTATTACGTTTGCAGAGCAATCTCATTAAAAATTAAATGACTTTTTACTGAATTTCTTTAATAATTTAATAAATTTCACTTAATAGTGAGACGTGATTGACGCTCAGCTGTAGACACAGTTATACACAACATTAATTCAAATGCTTCACATTTGAAGTCTTCCTGATTTTATAATTATTTTAGTAGATTTGATAAAATGCAATAAAAAGTAGAAGGTTGAGTAAGATTGCATTAACGATTTCAGCCATAGTTAGGCAAAGATGAACAATAATTGCTCTAAAAATTGGAATGGGATGTTAGGGACAGGAAAGATCGTTGAGCTGGTTTTTACTTCTGTCTCTGCATATTTGTGTGGCGGCCTGGGAAAACCCATCACATAGTGAAAGTTAAACATGGTGAGTCCTTAATAACTTTGATCTCTGTGTTATCTTAGTTCAAATGATTTGAGCCAGTCTTAATATTTTTAATATTTATATTTTAAATAACCAGTCTTAATATTTATGTCACAGGCTATAGCAAGAAAATACTCTTACATGTGTAAACTAATCTACGTATGGAAAACCAACATTAGTGACACTGTCAAAGAATCCATTTTCAGAGTGGAAAATAATAATCGTATTAATCATTCAGCAGCATCCCTTTAATCTTATCACCTGAGATAAATGTCACTCGAAGCATTTAAACACAAGCCTCATCATCGCCCTTCACTCTATTGATAACTGTCCACTCTTACACTGGCACTGAAATAATCGCTGATTAATTCAGTCAGCTCTGCACTTTTTTGGAAACATCTAAAATTTTAATTAGGCTATTCAAACATTTTAAAACTCTCGCCTGCACAGAATGCATAAGCACTTTTCTTTGTTTTGATGATGATGTGACAGCGCAGGTGCATCGCAGACATTTTGACAGCCGATGTATCGTTACTAACAGAATTGATTATGCACATGTCTGTTTATATCCAACAGCTTCATCAAAGCGTGACACAGGAAAGCAGACTTCTTTAGCAAGGTTTTAGACATCTATAGGCAGACTGAATATATTTATTTTTTTTATAACCACAGCATTTGTTAAACTGGCTCCTTAACCACTGTGATATTTGAGGGCAGAAAGCCTGCAAGATTAAAGAGTAAATAAAAACACTTGGATGTATTCATGGGTTCTTAAACTAGGGGTGTTAACGTCAAATATGATATACAAAAAAAAATCCAATTTTTGGCTTTCTGCCAGAGCCAAAGTTGAGCATGACAGTTGCTATATGTGTCTGCTTTCATCCACTAAAGGGCAGAAAATGAAAAACTAAACAAAATTCTCATGTTTTACTGCAGAATGAGTGAAAGAAAAAGCAGATCAATAAAACCTACACTTACGAGGTTTGATTTTTGGTGATCTCTCTCTTCGAGTTAGACAGATGAGCGTGTTTGTGTGGGATAGATCAGCACAGATGTATTCTGACAGCATCATAATGAAGTGTCGCTCGCTGGATGAGCTGAGATCATGGCCCGTGATTCCCGCCTAAGCTCAACCCTCAGTTTGGAATTTTTCAGATTTTCTGAAAAACAAAAAAAGTGTGGATATTGCCTGTAAACTAAAAATATATAATAGACTATAAGCCCCTACTACATACCGTCTTTGCAGCTATTCTTTGTTTTATATATAGTTATATTACATTGTACAAATAAAATTGTTGCATACACTAGCATGCATTTTGTGCCCAAACACTTCTATCTCTCTCTCTCTCTCTCTTATCTCACTGCACATAAGCATTTCTTCAGATGCTTTGTGTTTATTATAGCGCTATATTGGATGTAAGTCAGAATTACAGTTTGATAAAAGAACTGTATTGGCAACGTTACTCTAAGACCCAGAACTGGACACACGTCCATGCCTCAACTAAATCAGTGTTTCTCGACGCATAGCACTGTAGATATGCACAACGCGCTGTTAAGATTTCACTTTCTGACACTACAACAACCTGAAACACAAGCCAAAATGAAGCAGGAGTGGCTTTGGCACAAGTCTGTGAATGTTCTCATTTGTCCTGAGACCTTACAACAGTGTGGATTAATGGTAACCTCTTTGGTTAACATCGGTTTTCCCTCCACACAACATACATTTTTTTCCAATACCCTTGGGTCAGATTTCCTCCATAGTTCATGCTATACTGAGTGAATAGACATGAATAACTGTTACAAGACTTGCATCCAGTCTTGCGCTCATGCTTCCAGTGTGTCTTGGAATTAAAAGATGCGCAGCAGCTATGTGCTTTCTGGGATTGACTATCTCACGGACGCTGTGTCTGACTTGGACATGAGCTGTGCTGACTGCATGGTGATGACTATGCCGACACAATGCTCTTGGCTGGCAGTTTTGAATCTGGCACAAGTTTCTCAGCCTAAACAGCGTGCTAGATCCAGTCGCCCAGGTCCAACAACGAGAAGCACAGAAAACAATTCAATTCAAGTTCAATTACATTTTTTTTTTTTTTTTTTTTTTTTTACAATAGACATTGTCACAATGCATTTATCCTTAATGAGCAAGCCAGAGGTGACTGTGGCATGGAAAAACTCCCTGAGACGACACAAGGAAGAAACCTTGAGACAAACCAAACTCAAAAGGGAACCCATTCTTTTCTGGGTGACACCAGATAATGCAATTATAAAACATTTCTCTTCTATAACTGTATACTGTAGAGTCAAGCAGTTCTAAGTGTGTTGAAAGTTTTGAACTCTTCAGCATGGCTAAACATGGCTCAGCTGAAATGATTTAGGAGCTGAGACAGTCCAACTTCAGGGCTTGTATTTTCAATAGAGCCCTGTTTTCAGTTCAATGGCCAGCCATTCTTCTCACCCCTTATCAGAGGAGTGCAAGAATAGTGTGTCTACAGCTGGCTGTTTCCAGGTTGATAATGACCTACCAGATTAGCCACCATTTTTAAGTCCGTTCTCATCAGCATCTGAGGAAAGGTCTGGGTCATCTTTTGCCAGCTCACAGGCACAGATGGCTTTAAACTAGCTGTGACAGCCCCTCTAATGATGGTGGCAGCCCGAGTAGGATTGGATGGTGTGTGCTGTCGCTAACGTGATAAATAACAAGCAGGTGGGGTTTGCCCATATGCTGTCCAAGTGCTAAGTGCAGATGCACTGATGACTTCCTGGTGAGGATTTATGATATTGCATTGTGTGTGGTATGCCCTGGCATGCTGATACCATTGGACCAATCCCTCCTATGTTGGTCCTGATTGACACCTCACTTCTTGTGGTGGAACACATGAGCCAGGATAAGGGGCAACTTTCTGCTAACTTGTATGCATCATTATAAGCATAGTTGGCATAACTTATATGCATCATTATAAGCATAGTTGGCAATCTGATTTGTCTGATGGGTATAAAACAACCAAAACAACCCTGTGGACTCTGCTTTGCATGCTGGGGTCAATCAAGGCAGCCGTGTGGGGCCACATAGGACTGGAACATGTGGTTGTAAGGTCAGAATTGAAGGAATCGAGGGCAGTACATCAGAATCTTGCTGGTGTGGAGAAATTGCCACATGCTGGTCCGGTCAGTCAGCATTATCATCATCAGTTGTGGCACAATGCTGAGCATTTCTCTATCTTGCACACAATCTCCTTAGGTAGACTAATCCACAACTGGCCTTACTGAGAGCAACTCATGTGCTACAATGGTCCATGAGTCTGCCGTCAGTAGCCTGATTTTGGAAAGGTTTTTGGTGAGGCACAAGTGGATATTTTTGCCAGTGCACAAGTCAACACCTTGCTGGTGGTGGGATTTCCTGGCAGAGCTGACAACCAGCTGAGACGGGATGCCCTACCCCGTAACTTCTCCACAAAACTTCTGAAATCTGTAAACGAAATCTAAAAGTATATCATTATGAAAATGCCACTGTGCTACACTGCACACTTTTAAAGGGAATGAAAGGAACTGTTTGATTGTATATTGGAGTCCTGGATAATTCTGATTGTTTCTCTGTTAGCCTTGATATGACCTGTAGCAAATACAGTCCTGTCTATCTTGAATTGTATTTAAGCCATGTGCATTGATCTACCTATGAAATCCTGAAATGGTCTTTATTTTTCTGCATTAACACAAAGAGGTACATGGTGAATATTACTGAGGCAGCAGAGCAGCTGGTGTGCGTGATTCTCTGTGGTTGTACTGTTGTAAAAATCAGGCTGGACGTGCAGCGCGGGTAGCAGCAGCTTCCACCGTTTTTTCAAATGTCATCAAAGTCGAAAAAATACAAATACTGAAGTTTAGGCAGCCTATTCATATGTGTCAAAGTGAACCTAACTACCTAACAGTCATTTTACTCAGATACTGTAGTTTTAGTAAAATTAAGAGCAGCTCAAGCCTCTTAGTCTTAAAACAGTTGTAAAGAACTCTGTCCATTTTATCAGTTTAGTTAACCAGAAGTGTCAGGTATAAATCAAATAAATTGTTCTTTATGACTGGTTTAGCATGTTTACACCAAAATGAATGTTTATTACGTTTGAGTTTCCATTTGTTGCCCGGGAAGAGGTCTTACAGTTAAACTAATATAGATTAAGCTTCCAGCCCTTTGCTTTTCCAGCACTTTTTCCATAACATTAAATACTTTGCATTGTAGTTCATCAGTGTACGGGGTGAATGAAGTGCACAATTACCAAGTGGGGAAAAATAACACCACTCTGTGTTTGGCTTGTTTTTTTTTTTTTTGTCTTTATGGGTTAAAGAACTTCCAAGACTTTTGTCATTTTTATCTTTTTCGTGTGCTGTGTAACCCACTAGTTGAATATTTATTGAGTCTGTGATTAACAGTAAATATTTATGATTACATACAGAATTCAGTCTAGGTAATGCAGGAAATGAATATTGCCATAAAAAACAACAACAACAAATTGTTAGATCAGACACGAGGGTGGTGTACTATATCTTGTTTCTGCTCTACTCATCTGGAATGTTTACTGCTCTGAAAGATTTACGTAACTTTGAATAATATGGAATATTACTTTGAATAATATGGAAATGCGCATTCAAACAGCTGGCGTCATGAAGAATGTTCAAACTGGATGCCTTTCAGAGCTCTGTGCTTTCTGTAATGCTGTAATGGTGTAAAGTGTGTCCCAAAGAGTTTCCCCCACTTGGATATGGTTTGGTAATTGACTTTTGCCTAAACTAGTCTGTAAACAAGTCCTTCGGAAAGCCAGACAAGTATGTTTAACCCCAAGTGAGGTGTGGCATTGATGTAATTACGCAAACAATAGCGTGAGTGAGTAGCGTGTGGGATTACAGCCGATTAGGGCTTTGAATGAGCCGTTCAACATACAGTGTTTGTGTTACGTTGTACAGGCTCTGTTAGTCAAAGCCAGCTCAGCTGGTTTGGAGTGGGCGGTTACACACCATCATCACTTCATGTCTGTGCGTAAGAGCATACAGCTTTGAGCTATGCAAGCAAAGGCTAGGATTTCTGTAAGCATGTCCTCAGTGTTGGAGTAACAGGGCAGAGTGTTTTGTTCTTTAGAGTTGTACAGGGTTAAGTAAGACAGGTAAGTTTTTTTTTTTTTTTTTTTTTTTTTAACTTTCTGTGTTTTAATTACTGCTTAAGAAACACATTGTTGCTGTGAATCAGGTTTGTACAGTAGGTGTTTATGGACCGTTTTCTTTCTGATCTCAGTGCACAGTGAGTTGTGTTGTTTCCTCAGTGTTGTGAAACTCATTCTGTGGTAATTCTGATATAACACAAATCTTTTACTCAGTAAAGCCTTCAAAATGACACGTCAAACAAATTTACAAAAGGTAAACAACGTTTCAGCTTCTTTAGGCCGTTATCGCTATATATTATGCTTCAGGAATATATCTGACATGCTAGGTACAGTCTGGTACAGATACAGTTTGAAACTTTGATATTTTTGAGGTGGAGAAAGAGCCAGTGGTGGGAGATGCAGAGTTAAGTTACAGCGCCACCTACAGATTACAATACGACTAGTTTAGGAGTTTTTAAGAGATCAGTACATTTTTATCATTTGTAATTGAAATTTTGGTTTACCTGTCATCTTATCATATTTCACTTTTTTTTTTTTTTTTTTTTTTTTTTTTTTTTTTTTTTTTTTTTTTTTTTTTTTTTTTTTTTTTTTTTTTTTGCTGTGCTGTCAATATCTAAAATGACTTTAGATTCACCACATTATGTTTGCATTTGCCTCTGGTCTTGCCTCTTCATTCATTCTAATTATCCAGTGTAAACATGGAACATTAATGCGTCTTTGCCTGAGTGCTGAGAAATGTTTAATATTAAACATAGGAAATGATTAATGTGCCTAAATATTGCATTGAGATTGCTCTATCTTCAGATGGCCTGGATTTTTTAAAATGAAACCTTCAAGAATATGTTTCGTAAACCAAAATTTGTCGGGGCTCCACGACCTCATGCCTCATGTAAAAGGCAAAGAGGAATGGCGGTTTTGTTTGAGAAGACTAATAAGGTCAAGTAAGATTAAGAAGGTCTCAAATATAACAAGAAATTCTGTCGTCTAAAAAAAAAAAAAAAAAAACCTCTCTGCAGATTCACTGCTAGTTCACCTTCCACACATTTCTGAGTGCGTGTTGCTGTGTCTTATACATGACACCAGGTCGTAGCTTGAGTTACTCAGCCTTTACAAAACATGTACAAATGTTCCAGTATCAGCTCTTTAGGGTTTTCGTCAAGCTGGCCTGCATGTGAGGATTATCGTAAACTGTTGTTAATAGTGGATAATGGTGTCTCGTAGTATTCATGGACATTTTGCCACTAATCCGAGGCACTTCATTAGTTCTAGTGCATGTTTCTAGCAAAATCCTTGCTATTTAAATACCGTGACATCATGAAATCACACTATGGTCCATAGACGTGAAACCAGTGGTTTGTCTCCAATTCTATAGCACTGTTGAAGCCCCTTCATGATTGTCACACAATTCAAGACTTCCTGCTATATGCAATTCAACATGACCTAGATCAGAGCTTCTCAAACTCAAAACAGACCAGAGTACAGAGTTTCTCAACGGACATAATAAAACTAGTCAGATATTAGACTATTATTTGTTATTTAGTATTTAAACGTGTATGATGATATTCTGGTAATTGAAAGGTTTTATTCCAGAACTATCAACTGACAGAACACATAAAGTACAAGTTGATATTATTTATACTTGTTTTTGAGTTTTTCAGGTTTGAACTAAACCATTCAATTCAGGCGATCAGTCAGACAGGATAATAAACTCAATAATAAATATAATAACTGATAATAATGGGATGTGATTTCCGCCACTGTAACAAAATTTTAAAAAATCACAGACCCCCTCATTACGCTTCACAGACCCCCTTTTTTTTTAACCGAACGCTGTTTTTTTTGTAGCATGTTTTCATTTTCACATAAATAAAATAAGCGGCTAGGTAATGTGCACATGGCTTGTTCAATTATGACATAACCGTAGATTATGTGTCCAGTCCCAGCAAATAAAGAAGTTGAGCTGGTAGAATACTCGTTTCTTTATACAGATCGTAACTGATTGCAGTATAGTGGCGCATAGCTAAAGTTGGTTAATTTGCTGACTTTATTGTATCACTTTAATGATTACTTTTTATTCACTTTGATGAACAAAAGCAAAGTTTCCATTCATATGAATTAAATGTCTGACCTATTACAATGGTTCTGGCACGACTCCCATCTGTGCTTTCTGAACACTTTAAGATTGCAGAGGTAATTTCATTAGGCTCTACAGGCAGAAGCAAAGAGCACCGCACAAGGTACGCACAGTGATAGCCTTCTGTGATGGCTTGCTTACTTGCTTGCTCACATGCTCATTCATTCATTCATTCTTTGGTTCATTCGTTCATTCATCCATCCATCCATCCATTCATTCATGTGCATACTTACTTGCTAACTCACATGATTGCTTGCTTGATTACTTACGTTTTTGTTTTCTTACTTACTTCCTTGCTTACTTCCTTACTCGTATGCTTACGTACTTGTTTACTTACATGCTTACTTACTTGCTTACTTGAGTACAGTTGAGGCCATGCACGTAGGCTAAAGATATTCAATCTCAATTTTTCAGAGCTCCACACATTTCGTGTTACGCTAAGTCAATTAGGGTACATACTTTGTTCACATCAGAGGTAATTTTAAAATCAATCACAGATTTATTTTAGCTTTAATTCACTATGTCAGAATTCCAGTGGGCCAAACATCTCTTTAAACAGTCTGGAAGATTCTAAGAATTGATTTAATGACTTTTAGAAGCTTCTGATTGGTCAGTTACCAGAATTAGGGATTCTAGGGATGACGCGGCAATTCAAGGACTGTGTTTGATTGATAAAAACAACTATCTGTAAAGGTCTTAAAATGCGCTCTTTGTGAAAATATGATAATAGAATGGACAGTGAAATCATAAAATGTTTGTATTAAGAAATTGTATAATCATGAATACAGGCTACTTTATGCAAAGTTTCTGTTATAGGCTAAATATCTTAAAGTTAATTAAAGCAGCCAAATGTTGAAAATGTGTCTACTTTTGAAGCAACCAATTTCCACGCAGTAGTTACTATATTTAAGTTCTTACGTTTATTTACCATACTGATTTTATTACTAATCCATTTCAGATTGATGGGAGCAAAATGGCTCACCTTTTACCAGTTTACATGATTGCAGGACGGTCTGTTTAAGTTGCACTTTTGGATGGTATGTAGCCAACAATCCAAGGAAGTAAAAGAACAAGAAAACCAAATAGGACAGAAGAGCAGTGTTTGGAGAATATTTCTTCTTTCCGCCATTTTGTCCTCTGCTATAGAAACTCTTAAGCCTCTTAAAAGTCCTCCTCTCTACTCTTAACCATTTTTACCTTAGGAGCTGTTTTTAGGGCTAAGACGTTTCGTGAATCATTTTTATCTTTACTAAGATTTAGTCCTAAATTTAAGGAGAAATTCTAAGAAAACGTCATAATTCTAAGAATTTTCTTAGAATTTCGTCACTAGGAGCAACTTTTAGGCTCAGGAAGCTTTGTGAATACGGGCCCTGATATAGTAAATAACAGCTGAAATAAATCTGTCTCTGCTATTATTTTGAAATGACCTCTTACGGATATAAAGTAGATACCCTAATTGACTTAACACAGGATGCGTATGGTTACATGAAATGTGTGGAGTTGTGAAAAACTGAGTTTTAGTGTCTTCAGCCTAGGTGTATGTAAACGTTTGGCCTCAACTGTGCTTAATTACTTGTTTGCTTGCTTACTTGCTTGACTACTTACAGTGTTATTTGATTTCTATTTCAAATTTAAACAAAAATCTAAATGAATGTGCCAAATGACCAGTATTATATGGGCATGTGTAATTTGGCTTATATAGTATCTTATAGGCTTACCATGTACAATGTAATGATAGAAGCAATTTCCTGTTTACATAAAATGATAAACTAGAATAAAACTGCAAACTTGTAGGCCTATAATAACTGTGCCTTAAGTAGTAGTACCCTGTAGTACACCTTGATCAAAGTGCTGGCTTTTGCTTTGGTCTTTTGTCTGTGAAATTATTTCTGGATTTGATAATGTCTTTCACCTCCAAATGTACAACTGTGTAGTAACTTGGGTAAAAAAAAAATAAATAAAAAAATAAAAGAGTCTGTACTTTTATATAGAGTATTTCACATTTGTCTAAAGGTAGTGACTAAAAGGTTTCTAAAAGGAAAATCTCGCCTTACAAATGTATGTAATCCTAGAACTTTACCACTTTTATATGCTCCATGTTTCACTTGTTCTATCCTATTGTCAAAGCCAGAGCTCTGGGATCAAGTGCATAACATGATTACTCTTAAGATCAGCCTTCTCAAATCGCTTTAGGACGTTGCAGACATCTACATTCATTGGCCAGATACAGGGTTTTATCTTTAAATGGCCCAGATCAGCTGAAAGCTTTGGCTTACTCTTACAAGTAAACATAGCCCATTTATCTTGCCTTTAAAGGTTGATAGAATTTGCGATAATTAAAAGTGCACTTCATGCGAAGGATACAGAAACTGAGGTTCAGTTCAGGTAGAAGTGACCACAGCCCCCATAGTGTGCATAATTCTTGTAGTGTTTTTGACATATTTATTTATGAATAATATATATAATGCTGCAAAAGTTGTTCTTGTGTCATTATAAAAGACGTTGCCATTGGTTGGGAAGATTTCATGCAACAAATAGCAATCATGGTGAAGGTGAAGGAGTTTCCTATAGTTCTCATGGACAAACTTGGCACATGCTAGTTTTAATGACATTCGAAAGCAAAAATGCTTGTTCTTAGACTTTGTCTGTTTATTTTTATGCATCTTTTATGCATTTTGTCCCAGCAGAGTTGGACAGAGAAATGCCAAAGCCAATCACTGGTAATATTTTTCAACTCGGGAACTTTTAACCAAAGTAACATCAGCTGCTGATTGGGCCATTTGACGCTAAAATATTATATTTATATTATATCGTATCTGTCTCATGGACTGCATTCTTCTAGAACAGCAGCATGAAACATTTATTACAGACTTTACAAGGACAGGGTCACAAGCCTTAGTGATGAACGATGATGTCAGGAAGCTCTCTGATATTGCATTCTGACATTGTATTATGAAATGACAAGCAGCGGCGCGTCTTCTGTAATTTCTGCTCCCTTTCATTTATCTTAATATTTTAGCCTGAAGAAATATTGTAGATTATTAACATTAACTTCCAGATTTTTTTTTTTCCCTCACTATCTTCTGGTGAGATTTGGAGAGACTTTTAAAATGTAATATTTCTTTAAGAGGAGGCTGTGAGAGTGCACAAGAAGACTTCACCATATCAACACATTAGGGGGAAAAAATCACGTTGATTTACCCTTCAGTCTTAAGCATGTTAGTATCGACATGAACTGTAAATAAAAGAGTTGAAATGAATGCAGCACTGAGCCAGCAGTAAGGGTTAAGTGACATTATGATGTGTTTTTTGACCATTTTTGTTACATGAAGATTCTCATTTTTCATATTAGCAATCTATCATTAGAGTTTCATCATAAAAAAAAAAACCTCTATATTGACAATTTTATCAATTGTTCACTTAACAGTAGGGTTATGCTTAGATTTAGATGATATCAGATGATAGCAACATATCAATATTTTAAAGCCTATGTGAAAACATCAGAGCATCTATGCAGTCTATTTGTGAAAGGTATGCTGATGAACAGGAACAGGAATTTTATGAGACACTACTCTCCTCTTGTTGCATAGCATAATTTGCGTGTGTGTGTGCGTGTGTGTGTGTGTGTGTGTGTGTGTGTGTGCTGTCATGGGGATTTATCACTCTGTCAGGTGTCAAGAACACCAGAGGAGAGTATTAGAAATTCTTAATAAGCATCTGAGAATAGGCCGCTCCACAGTTCTGACTCTTTTGTCTACTGGCCTTGGATTGTGTCTGGTGACGTGATAGCGTTTTTTCTCAAACTCCCTGTTTGGTCCTCTTTCTATCACAAATGACGCAGAAAGTAGCTGTGTTGTGGATATGTTTGAAAGCTGTAGGAAGAACTTCTGTTTTTTTAAAACTTAGTACTAGCTATTTACTACTAATTATAAAAATTCTTAATAAAAAGTAAGATTACTTTTCATTGTATATGTATACAGCTTCCGCAGCCTACTCAGAGATGGCCTGATTATAATTTTCCTTATGCTAAAGCTTTACACTGATTTTCTTTCATCATAAACCAAATTGTAACTTGTTCCACAGGTCATGGCTTTTTGACATGTTCCTTTTTCTGTTTTGCTTTCTCTTTCAGCGCTTTAACCGTTTAAGACATTACAAACTGGAAGTGTCTTCATGATGAAAAGAAATGACTGTGGTATGGAGGACAGACAAGAGAGAGTGAGTGACTTTCAGTTCCTTTTGTCTTAGTTATATAAAGAATGAGTTTGGGAAAGATATACACTATGGTTAAGGGTACAGGGCTCTGAAATGAAACTAACAGTACAATAAAGCATCACAGACCTAGAGGGCTTTTTAACACAATTACTTCTGTACTCAATCCCCCAGTTTTGAACGTGACATGTCCTTTAAAACTTGTGAGGACTTGCTTTAGTTTTTCACAGGTAAAATTAATCTAAAGTGCTGGAAATTTTTTTTTTCCCCAAAGCTGTGGGTTGACCTGATTTAAAAATGACATTTTTGATACTTTTCCTGATTTGAGTCACTGTACAGAGTCTGCCCTGTTTAAGGTAACAAAAGATCTGTTGCACACTGTTGTCTGGTAATTGCGATCTAATATTGCCACATCTCAGTGCTGCTTTTAACACTGTGAATCACAAGATCTTTATTACCTAAAGCCCATGGTGGGCCTTAAGGGGTAGTATTGGTGCTACTCTATTAATGTTGGCAACTACTTTTCTTTGATTGCAGCCAATGGCTGTGCTGTGCCCCAAGGATCAATACTAGGCCTGGTACACTTCTTATTATAAATGCTTCCATTGGGCAATATCTCTTTCCCCTGCTGTGCTGATGATAATCAGCTCTACCCTCCGCTGACACCTAATGATTTGTGCTCAGTGAGGGTCTCAATGAGTGCCTTGAAGATTAAAAAAAGCCTGATATAGCTGGCAAATAATTCTCCAATTAAATGAAAACAAAACAGAGGTTATTCTAACAAGTATTCTTCTAAAGTACTTCTTATTTTTGCGTTCTTTTCGGTCCATTCAAATCTACAAAAAGTTTTAATAAATAAACTAGGATTACTCTCACAATATGTTAAACGTCATGTCAAGTGTTTGGTGGTAATTTTTCTATCTGGGCTTCAGATCTGAACGTTAAATCAACTCTGTTGTCAAGAGCAACTTTTCATGACCTGATGAAAGGTATAATACAAGCCCTTATATCACCATGTCTGAACAGCTATAATGCCTTATTATAGGTGCTACGTCCTCTAGCATGGTTACAGTTAGCATAGAAAGCAGCTGCTATACTGCTTACTGCTGCTAGGATAAGGGATCACATAAGCCCATTTTAGCCTCCTGTACGTTTTTATTTGCATTGTATGTACACCAGTTTGGTTTTGAATATGCTACATAAATAAAGCGTACTTAGTAACTTACTTACTAAATAGTTCTTAATAACTGAATAGATACTGTCAGGTCCAGTGTCTTTCTGGAAAGAAATTTGTATTTTATAGTTTGCGAGACTTTTGGGGGGGGGATAATTGCAAGTTGAAATGCAAAAAGTAATGCTAAGGGCACACTATACAAATTTCAGACTTGTCAAATCTAATTTATGTTGTCATTCACACACTATGCACACTTCAAACTTAGCATCACAAATTGCAAGATTTTTTTTTTTTTTTACCTAGTGGGCTTACCAGCAAACAATGACTGGTCTCCAGACTCCACTACTTCACAAATAGTCATGTGTGAAGTAACATATTTGATATTTGAATATCTGGCATAAAAATCATATATAGAGTGCATCTGGTTTAATATTTGACAGATGAGGTTGTGTGTTCTTGCCTTCAGGGTGGATCTCAGAGTTGCATGGAATTTTCAGAGAACAGTTATACAATGAAAATGACAGAATTTCTAAGAATTTGCATTAGTGGCCCATGCAAAATACATAATCCTGTAGATCAGTGGCAGAAAAGCTCTGGAAAAAGACACCCATTCAATTTGCCTTTCAGAAATGTATTTGTCACCTGCCAGATAACATACACTCACTGTCCACTTTAATAGGAACACCTGTACACCTGCTCGTTTATGCAGTTATCCGATCATTCAATCACGTGGCAGCAGCACAATGCATGAAATGATGCAGATACAGGTCAAGAGCTTCAGTTAATGTTCACATCAAACATCAGAATGAAGAAAAAGTGTGGTCTCTGTGACTTTGATTGTGGTATGGATGCTGGAACCAGATGGGCTGGTTTGAGTATTTCAGAGACTGCTGATCTCCTTGGAATTTCACAACAGTGTCTAGGGTTTACACAGAATGGTAAGAAAAAAGAAAAAACACTGAGTGACAGTTCTGTGGGTGGAAATGCCTAGTTGATAAGAGAGATCAGAGGAAAATGGCCAGATTGGTTCGAGCTGCTGTTGTTTCTCAAGAGATTACGCAGAATGGTGCGAAAAACAAAAAGTGAGTGGAGGGTCTGCAGGCTGAAACACCTTGTTGATGAATGAGGAGAATGACCAGACTGGTCTGAGCTGACAGAAAGTCTATAGTAACTCAAAAAATCACTCTGTACAACTGTGTTGAGCAGAAAAGCATCTCAGCTTGCACAAAACATAGAACCTTGAAGCGGATGGGCTACAACAGCAGAAGATCACATTGGGTTCTACTCCTGTCAGCTGAGAACAGGAGTTTCAGTGAGAGTGTGCTCTCAGAAGTTTCTGGAATACTCAAACCTGCCCATCTGCTGTCAACACCGCTGCCATGGTTAAAGTCACAGAGACCACACTTTTCCCCCATTCTGATATTTGATGTGAACATTAACTGAAGCTCTTGACCTGTATTTGCATGAATTTATGCATTGTGTGTGATGATTGAATGATTGGATAACTGCATAAATGAGCAGGTGTGCAGGTGTTCCTATTATAGACGGCGAGTGTATACATCTATTTAATTGTGATTGCTGATTTCGAATAAGTAAGATGGGAATTAATTTATATATTTTTTCCTGTTAATTCTAATATCAGTAATAGGAAAGACAACAATTGTCAGACCAAAGGTCATCATTTCAATTAACATTCAGCTCATGTACTTATGAAACCAAAGAGCTCAATATCAGGAACTTCTGGAGTGAAACAGAGCACATCATTCCTGTTGTTTTTGCAAAATGTTTTGACAGAATGCCGACTTGAACTGATCAGATATATTTCTCCTGCCAGAGAGCAAACGAGTTAACCAGCTCGAAACTTATCTACACGATTGGAGGGGTGATGAGGCTGATGATGGTAGTTAAGTGGTTGATAACTGATGAAAATAAACCAAAGTGTCTAACTTAACCCCAATCCACAACAGGACATTACATACCTAGAAAACCAAAGGTACAATTGAAAATTAGGAAGTGTGTCACCTGGCAGATTTTTTGGTTTCTCCTACCTCAAAAATGTATTTCTTGATACATTTAACAGGGACATCAGGGGTCATCTACTTGATTGAGTATAGCAGTTGGACTGGCAGCTTATGCCTTTTGCAGTAAACTATTTAGCTATATGTATTTACTGGTGACATGGAAATAAATACAATTAACATTATATGTATGAGCTCAGTGCTGTAGAACCCAGTGAGACAAACAGCAGAAGTTCTAAGCAAATTTGTTCAACAGTGTAGTTACAAATCAGTCTTTGTGATACTAGAAAATGAGGGCACATGCCACAGAGAAGAGAGAACCTTTGGGCAATGTATTAATGTATATTAATGTATGCTGTCATTAAACGCTTTTGTAATTAAGTATCTGAAATGTTATGTTTCTGAAAGATTAGGGGACGGGCATGTTTCAGATTGCTCATTATAAGGGCAGAAGTCTAAATCTGCGAGCAACAATTGCGACTCATTAGCAAGCTTGAAGCTGTTGCATCTGCTTGCTTGATTGTTTCCATCGCACTCATTTTGTGCTTAATGTTTGCTTTGTTGAAAGCATCAAGCATTAGAGCAGCTCACTATTACATTTTCTAATCAGTTGTTTTCTCTCATGTCTCTGTTAAACGCCTCTCTGTCTTTCCAGTGTGTTTCTGTTAAATGAAAAGGCCAAAGCCTGATGTTTCAGGTGCAGCGTCAATACTTTGACAATGTATGTAATATCAGAGGGGTGTTTTATTGCAGCTGTCTGTCAGCATTTCTTATTTGTATAATCGTATAATTGCTGGTGCAGTTGTCACCCGATTGTATGCTATTTGAGTAGCTGTCTGCGGAGAAGACTAGAATATGAAGAATATGAATGCTAACTGAAGGTAAAGTTTTATAGTTATTAGTATTATAAGCTGTGACAGTCACTTTTGTAAGTATAAAATTACTAAGATTGTTGTGATTGTTAAGCAGGTTTGTATAGCTGGACAGCTGGACACAAAATAAATCCAACGAATACCATTCTTAAATCATAGATGTTGTTTTAGACAACTGTACTGTCAAAAATTTCACGCTGTTTGTTGACAATGCTGCTGCATGGTCAAATATGAACCCCCTAGATCAGTAGTTCTTAAGATTTTTGGTATAAGACCCACTTTGTGAAAAGTGTCACTGTGTTTTTTTTTGTCTCCAATCTCTATTTTTAGTGGCCACAATACCGCCTTTCCATTCACATATAAAATTTCCAATGAGTAGGGATACCCTTTATACCAGTGGTTCTCAAACTTTCTAAAGACAGTTACCCCTACCTACCAAAAAAAAAAAAAAAAAAAAAAAATTCACAGACTCTCTCAGTACATCTTTATTTTATGAACAATTCAACTATTATGTTCATTATTCAAATCTGTTCAATAATACTCTGGCTACTTACTGGAGCCATAGAGCTTTTTGCTTCCTGGACTTTCCATAGACAGAACACAATTCCTCTAAACTGACATTATTTAGAGGACTACATGTTTATTATGGTTTGAATTAAGTCCATTTAAACACGTGTCCAGTCAAAAAGAACTTAATAATAAATACATTGATAGTGGTGGGTTGTGAGTTCCACAGCTGTACTAAATTATAAAATCACAGATGTCTGGCTATGCTTTATGGACCACTGGGGTCTCTGGACCTCATTTTGAGAACCGTTGCTTTTTGCAGTCAAAATCTGTGAAATGTTCCTGAGATTGAAGAAGCAGTGGATGGAATGCTCATTTCTATCCACACTCACAGCCTCTTGAATCCCAACTACAACTGCTGTAAAGAGTTCTCAGAAATAAATGTTTGGGTGACGTTCATCCACTGATGATTCTTTAAAGATACTGTGGCCAAGTTGTCTGAGAGTGGCTATATGATGCCTTCCCCTGGCCAAAATTTGGAGTGTATCAGATGGCAAGGAGTGGTGTGTTTGCTGGAGGGTGTTTATTAAGTGATGAAATGTATCCTCTCTGTGGTTTAGAAAATGTGTAACTGTATCAGAGGATATGCATTGTAGTAGAGCATGCTCTGGGCATTTAGAAGATGTGCTTTTGATGGCTACACACATTTGGGGTTGGGGCATTTATTTTCATCTGAACATTAATGTGCTTGGTCGATATCGCCACCATGGCCTATAGACAAGCTGAATGTCCAGCCCCTACCATGAGATGCCACTCTACGAGGAGCACCTCCTCCTCATGTGCATTACTTAGAGGTGTGCCACTTCAGGAAGTCTACTCTCAGGAAGTCTGCAGGATAAGCGGTACAGAGGATGGATGGATGGATGGATAGTATTTCATACACACAGTAAAAAAAAATATTATGCAATTTTGTGATTTTTCTTAATTAAAAGGGAAGGTTATATAATCTAACTGTGGTTCAACAGCGGACTGGAGGACCACCAGTTTCCTTTGTGCAAAGCAACCTCCAAGAAGGTCTTCACTGCTTCTCATTCATTCTTTGGTCATTTCGATCAATCTGAATGACCCATGGTGGTTTCCTTTGGAACTGGTACAGACCAAATAACAAAATCTTCACAAGGGTTTATAATATGTCCTGATAGTGCACCACTTAGTAAATAGTGTTCGTACCATACTTTATTGAGGATGATCATTGCTCAAAATGCTGATCCTGCTTTCTATTGAGGATGATAATCATGCCCTACTTCTGGTTGGAGTTCTCATCGGTTGAGTTCGCTCGCTGCTGCTGGGGGTGGCCCCATATGGACAGCCTGAAGAAGCATTTGGTTTGCTGGGGATGGTGCCACCTGGGGGCTGTGAAGATGGCTTGGGGATCACATATGGGGAGCTGTACTGTAATGGCTTGGGACTGCGATTGCTGTAGTGGCTTTGGGGCTGCGGTTGCCATGAGCACCTTCGTACTCAGGACTCCATCAGTGGACAGTGGATAGATTTTAACCAACCGGACTTCTTGCAAAAACTGTGATGAATTTATTGGTTGCACAATTGCACTATTTGTCCTTATAGTACACAATAATAGAAGGGATTTATTTATAATCGCACTATCCATTGCACCAAGATGAGGATGGGTTCCCTTTTGAGCCTGGTTCCTCTCAAGGTTTCTTCCTCATATCATCTCAGGGAGCTTTTCCTTGCCACCGTCGCCACTGGCTTGCTCAGTAGGGATAAATTCACAGGGATAATTCACATATTTACAATATATTTTTTGTGAATCCATTTATTTCTGTAAAGCTGCTTTGTGACAATGTTCATTGTTAAAAGCGCTATACAAATAAAATAGAATTGAATTGAATTGAATATGCAGTGATCAAAGAACTGATACTTTTTTTTAAATTTTTTTATTTTATTAAGGATGAGAATCCCTCAGTTTCACCACAGAGCACATGAGGTGCCATTAAGCAATATTCAGACGAAGGGAGACATGCTGAAACTGACATTACTAGTTTTGCCCAGGAGAAAACTAGTTTAGCAAAGGAGGTAGCCATAGTGTTCATCAAATGATACTTAACGGAAGACGGAGCCTCTTGACCTCCTTTCAAGTATGCCTGTGCAATCACTTCCTTTACCCTGGTGCTCCCCAAAGCACTCAAACAGCTGGTAACCTGCCAGCTGGCAATCATACCTACATAGAACCCTCACTGGACACAGGGTTGGCCTGGGTGCATTCTCAACTGCAAAAGCATCTCGGTTGCTAAGTTTGCTAATATGCAGTAGCACCAGTTCTTTTGGTTGAAGTTCTGGGGTCGGCTACAGTGTGACATGTCTGTCCCCAACGCAATAGCAATAGCACATTCAATTCATAGTGATGGCCAGCAAAAAAGCTGTCTTAAGTGCTGTCCACACAGCTTTCATATCAAGGATGTTGATATTCTGATACTGAGCCTCAGGTTTTTTCTGGGAGTCATTTGGCGTTACAATTTGCTTATTTGCAGGGAGAACACCCAAGGGTATGACTCAAAGGAAGTCTTTGTGATATGGCTGACAGACACTGAGCATTCGCACGGTCTGAGTTGCAACATTCCCAGTTTAACTACAGCTACTAACATCCCAGACAGATGTAGAGAGTTTGTATATTAGCAGTGTATGGCCACTCCGATTTACCTGACTGCATCAGTAGTGGAGATGGCTTTGTCTTGCATAGAATGCAAGTCAAGCTTCGTGTCAACGAACTGCACAGTGTACATAGGAGTCGAGCGAAATTTAGCCCAGAGCTTCCACATCATGAGATCAGAAGCTTTGACTTCCTTGGGCTGCTATTTGATGTTCCCAGCTATACCTATAACACTGTGGACAGTGTGTTCAGTAGCCACTGCTCTGATGTTATCAAGCTCTAGTGCCTCAGTGGATTTCCACTGAGGGGAAATCCAGCCCACCGTCAGCATTGTATTTTCAGATATGATGTCCAGGTGCTAGGGAACTTGGGTAAATCATGCAGCGGAAGCATGGTCACACCCGTGTCCGGGACGGTGCTCAGCACTCATATCTGCTGTTTGTTTCACACAGTATCAGAGAAAGGTAACGAATAGTTAATAGTATTCCCATAACATGTGAGCTGCACCTCATGTGTCCCTGTCAAGTCTATGATGGATTTACAGACAGTGAGTGCTTATGGTCACTAGACGATGGCTTTGCTATTGAAAAAAGACACAAAGTAATACTTTAAATAATGGGCCCTGGCAGTCAAGAACATAAGGAAGTAGAATTTTTCTAACTGAAGATTCTGCATTTGCATTTTTTATTAGCTATTTTCACTTATTATCCATTATGAAGTTTATCAGTTAAAAATGTATCAGTTATCATTTTTTCTACCAGTGTATTAATTTACAGTAGTATTGGTACTTAAAATGAATGTCAGGGTCAAAGGATGATGTTGTGATATCATTAAATGTACAAGTAACACAGTGAATTTTTTTCCCCCCAGAATAGCAACCTTTCTCATTGCAGCAATTGCATGTAGTGGAGCACTGAAAGCAGCATTGTTCTGCCTGTCCAGTCAGAGCAGCCATGCAATTTTCATATTAGTAAACAGATGGTAAAACCATAATCAGTTTATGTTCATGTCTGTTTTTTGTGTGCCACTGTATATGAGGAATGGTACTGCCCAGTGGTAGACACTTAGGGGTTATATTGTTTAATGGAATATAGAATAGTCATTCGGTTTCCTGTTTTAATTTCCCACCATGACAAATCCAATACACAGACTGAGGGAGTATACGATCATATAGAATTCTTCACTATTGACCATTGGCACATGCTTATAATCAGTATAATGTACTCTTAGTAGCTTTGCATTTCATTAAGGAGTAAGCTGCATTGGTAGATACCTTTTTTTTTAAAGCCAGAATTGTCATTACTGATATAAAGACTTTGCAAACTGCAGATCTGTTTACCAAGGGTCTTTACTTTTGGCCATATTTGAAGGCAGCATCATATGGGTGGATCCTTCTCAGCTCCTAATCTTATAATTTTGTAACCCGTTGTGTATATACACATACAGATCTAAGTTAACCTACTGTGAACATTTCCTTTACTCTTTTGATTACCACTCATGTTTGTATTTATGAGGTAAATTTAGATAACTTATAGACGTGGAAAATTTGTTGATATTTGGAAAAAAAATTGATACACAATACAGTATGTATTATGATATTTAGTTTTACTAAAAAAAAACATTTTTTCATCATCCTAGCTCGCACAATTCAGACAACACAAAAACAGGCTAACAGCGTTCTCACGAACAACAATAAAGCCACACCACTAATGTTTAACAGTAATTTTCACCATTTTCTAATCATCTCATAATACTGATGAGACACACACACAAACACACACACACAGCTCTCTGATGCCCCAACAACTGATAAAATATAGAATATTGTACTGTGATGTTACATCCAATCAGATACTTGTTACTGTGGAATTCAAAGTTAGCTCAATATTGAGATATGGATATATTGTTATATGTCTCAAAACCCCCCATAAGTGGGACCTGAGAGACAGAATATATAACTTAATATAGTTGGTTATCTCACTCTTAGATAGAAGAGCTGGCACTGCTTAAAAGGCCTAAACAGGGCAATGTGTAACAAATTGATATATTTGTAACCTCTTCCAAAAACCATATTCCCAAATTATAAATTTGAAAACTATTCCAAAAACTGTAATAATGAGCCAAACTCAACTTACCAGGTTAGGTTTTAACACACAGTCAACTCCAGAGTTATTGTCACACATAATAAAGATGGGTAAAAAGGTGATGAAAATGTCTTAAACTTACACGGAAAATATGAGAGAACTCTAACCTTTTATCGAAGCAAGTGTGTTCTAAAATAAATAAATAAATAAATAAATAAAATTTTAACAAAATCACTTGAGAAATATTGGGTCCCCTGCATTTAGTTCTTCGTGCAAACTAGGAGTCTTCTCCTGTAATGCTCAGTGAGGTTAGAATCTGAGCGCTCTTATCAATACAGTAAATTTTGGACTCTCCTTTTCGGCACACCTCGCAGGTATTCAATCGAGTATGCTGTAGGTCAGAGTGATTGTCTTGCCAAAAGATTGATTTTTTTGAACCATTTGTATGTGGGTATGGATGCAACTGTTGTACATCCAAAATTGGTGCACAAGACTTGAAGAAGTCTTGAAGAAGGTGGAGACTTGGTGGCCCCAAAATGCTGCAAATCTCTAACCGCTATCCTTTTGTGAAATGGATCACACCTGGAGATGCCTCTCTAGACACACAGTGAGGAGGCAAAATATACTTGCGTCCCATCATATAAATAATGAAACAGGATGTTATAGATGGACCCTTAAGTTCCTAAACACTCCAGTGAATTTAAAAAGATAAAATATTAATGGAAAAATGCTTTCTAGGGATGAATTATTGTGTCATATATGGTTTTGTTAAATGTTTGCCAATAATTCTAAATTCTGTAGTATTTTACCTCCTTAGAGAATTATATCCTGTAGGATATGTGTTAAATGTCATAATAGTGCCAAAGAGCTTTTGTTGTTGCTGTGTTGTCATGTGTACCATAGTCTCGTTCGTAGTCTACATGTTTTTGCCTTGTATCTCTTGTTCTGGTTTATGGTTCTTGTTTTCACTATTTTGGTTATTTGTTTGCACTTTGTATAATAAAAATCTGCCCTTGCATCCGCCTTCATCTCCCAAACCTGACAGAAAGCTTGACCCACTATGGGTGCAGCAGACACGCTTCGGTACATGCTTTGGTGCTCAACTCGATCAAAGCCCCTCTGGACCAACTCACGGCCTGGCCCAATGCATCCCCCCACCCCCAAAAAAAAAATTTTTGAGGATGGGTCTCCTGACCCTGACTTCGCACGTCACTCCGCCTTCCTACACCGCTGAGGATGTCGCTCTGCCTCCCTGCTTCACGGTGTACATCGCTCCCCGTCTTGCTTCGCGGAGAACATTGCTCCCCCGCTCTGGCCTCGCGGAGGACTTCGGCCACCCCAAACCCCCAATGTTTTCGGCCACCCCAAATGTTTTCAATCTCTCACACCTGTGTCTCATTTCACCCTGATTACAACCAGTAGATAAGATTCTTGTTTTGCAGTATCTTATTGTCAAGCTTTTGTTGTTGTTGAATTCATGTGTTGCTGTGTGTACAGTAGTCTCGTTCATAGAATGCATGTTTTTGCCTTCTATCTCCTGTTCTGGTTTATGGTTCTTGTTTTTGCTGTTTTGGTTATTTGTTTGCACTTAGTACAATACAAATCTGCCCTTGCATCTGCCATCATCTCCCAAACCTGACATTAAAGCTGATTTCTCTTTCTATATTTCAGAAACTGTCTAATCTTCATATTGTTACTTTTACAATGTGTGTGTGTATGTGGCTTCTGGCAGTCACAAGTTGTTACTTCACAGGTTTAGAGCATTAGGCTTGTTTGGATAGCCAATTACTGTGGCTTGATCTGAAATGTCACACAGCTGCTTTGCATTGCTAAATAAAGGTGGGCACAAGCACAAATAAAAAAGCTTGCATGCGCTTTTACTTTTGGTCTGCTTTTGTCTCTGAGAAAGCTGGCGGTGGAATGAAGGTGACCTGCTCTTCACCTTCGAAGGCACAGCACAGTGAGCTCAATGCCACCAGACAGACTCTCTGGCAGATATTGTCCAGCTGTCCAAATGTCTGCATTTGCAAGCCCAGGGATCATGAGCCCTGCTCCAGGCCTCCACAGGGTTTTCTCCCTTAGAGTTATTATATGGGTGAAAGCCCTAAGGGGGCTGTTACATAATTTAAAAAAAGCTGAGTGGATGGTTCAGCACCCAGTTAAAATGAAGTTCAGTACTGAACTTGCAAGTGAAACTCCACACACTGGGTCACTTATCATGGGAGAATATGCTCATCAGCTCAAAAATAGTTGCTCTCAAATGAGACAGTTTTGCACATTGAGATAAAGTCCTCATATTACTCTCCACCTCTAGCTCAAAATTACTTGCCAAGTGGGAAGGACCCTTTGAAGTCATATGGCTGGTTGGGGAAGCTGACCATGAGGTATTGAAAATGGACAGTGGCAACACAGAAGATTTGCCACCACAATCTCCTGACACAGTGGACACAAGTGATCCCTGTTGGTGGCAAAAAGAGTTGAGTCGAGACCAGAGTGTTCAAAAAGACCAAATCTCACTCTTATCACTCTTGGAGATCATCTCTCTCCATCTCAGAGTGCAGAGGTGGCCAAGTTGCAAGCCACATTTGAGAAATTCAGATGGGGTTTCTTCCTTGTCCAGGACCACCAACTTCATAGAACACTACGTAAAAGCTCCCCCAGTGTGGTTGTGAGCAGCCAGCCATATGGCTCACCGAACACAAAAGAAAAGCATTGCAAAAGGACAAATCAGGGAAAATGCTAGAGATTTTTGTTCAATTTCAAGCTTTTGTTCAAGGCTGACATGGCAGTTCATAGCTGTGTGAACTTTTGCAAGGTGAATGCAGTTTAAAAATTTGATGAATTGTTTGGCTTTTTTTGGACCACTGGCTATATTTCAATGGCTAATGAACCAAGTGCTACACACCCATAGTGCATATGCTATTGCTTAGTTAGATTAAATAATATGCCTTACATATTATTCAGCATATGCAGAATGTAAGGGCAGTCCTAAAGTCCTGGGTACAACCTAGACTCACAGGAGGCCTGGCAAACTGTGCGATTTAACAATTGGGGTACTGGGTCACGGGTAGGTGTGTCCCCAAATTTATAAGACTTCTGCGATTGTGGACTGCCTGCAACCCAAGACAAAAAAGGAGGTGAGTTCCTGGGGCTGACAGGATATTATTGTAGATTTGTGCTAAATTGTTCAGCTCCTCAGCAGCCCACCTGGTGCTGTACATCAGCCAGAAGCTCTTCACTTAAGAGTTTAAGTACACCGCCATAGAAAAGGAGTGTCTGGCCATCAAGTGGGTGTTCCTCATGCTCCCAAAATACTTTGAAAGGGGATGTCCTTTTACCCTCTGTTGGGACCACAATTCCCTGTAGGTTCACCATATGAAGGATGCCAGTGGGTCACTTGTTGGCATCTCAAGTTACAGTCTTTTAAGTTCACAGTGGTTCACAGGCCAGGGTGCAGATGGTAGTGATTGACTTTTTCTCTCATCAGGGGGTGGATTTGGTAACAGACTGGACGACTCTCTGCCCTAGGTTGGGCAGTAGGGATATGTAGCAGCTGGCAGCGTGGTTTAGTATGGGTCTTCACTGGAAGGGAGGTGTTTGGGGACTGGCGGGTTAAAGACTATCAGCACACCTGAGCCTGTTGATCCATGTGAATTTATGTGTTCTCTCACTCCCTTTCTTGCTCCCTGAGCAGTGAGTTGAGCATGCATGTGTTGCCATGAGCGAGTGAGCCAGAAAGATGCAACGTGATTTGTTTTGGAAGTTTTATGTTAAATTTATTTAAATAAAAATGATTAAAAAGCACTCCTACCATGAGTCTGCTGTGCTCTCTGAGTGGTGTGCTGCAATGCTTCTTACAATGAAATACATCTGTCTAGTGATGCACTGCTTCTATATTGGTCTGAAAGACCAGACAAGTAATAAATTGAATTTGACATATTCTTCAGTCCTGATAATTTAATAATGTTTTTTATATGCAAAGTCAAGTCATACGCACATCTTGTTTGCCTTTGTATGGTTGTTGGTACCAGATGGGCTGGTCTGAGTGTTTCAGAAACTGCTGATCTTCTGGAATATTCACACCCAACGGTCTCTAGAGATTACATTAAATGGTGCAAAAAACCAAACGCATGTAGTAAGCAGTGCTTCTGCAGGTGGAAACACCTTGTTGAGGAGAGAGGTTCCAGCTGACGGGAAGGCTGCTGTAACTCAAATAACCACTCTTTACAACTGTGGTGAGCAGAAAAGCATCTTAGAACACACATCACATCAAACCTTGAGGCAGATGGGCTACATCAACAGAAGACCACATCGGGTTCCACTTCTATCAGCCAACGACAGGAATCTGAGGCTACAATGGACAGAGGTTCATCTAAACTGGGCAGTTAAAGTATATGTAGTGTGTTTGTGAGAGTGAGTGAGCGAGTGAGTGTGTATACCAGTAAAAATATAATATAAGCATAAAATGTAAAATAAGCATGTACAGTATATAGACTTTGCATTCAGATGGCTGTGAATTTTTGCACCTTTGATTATTATTTTAAAAGCAAAAATAATTTTTTTTTAAAAAAAAGTGTGATGAGTGGGTTTCTCAGTGGGTTACAGTTATCATACAAATATTCACTATATGGCCTAAGGTTTGTGGACACCTGATCTTCACACCCATATGTAGGTTTACCCCGAACTGTTGCCACAAAGTTGGAAGCACACAATCCTTGGTGCCCTTTGTGGCTACAATAGCCACCACTCTTCTGGGAAGGCTTTCTACAAGATTTTGGAGTGTGCCTCTGGGAATTTATGCTCATTCAGTCAAAAGAGCATTAGTGACGTCAGGCACTAATATCGGGCGAGGAGGCCTGGCTCGCAATCAATATTCCAGTTCATCCCAAAGGTATTCAGTGAAGTTGCAGTCAGGGCTCTGTGCAGGCCACTGGAGTTTCTCCCCAGTTTTTATAGACCTTCCCTTGTGCACAGGGGCACAGTCATGCTGGAACATGAAAGGGTCTTTCCCAAAATGTTGCCACAAAGTTGGGAGCATACAATTGTTTACAATGTCTTTCTATGCTGTAGTATTAACATTACCATTCACTGGAATGAAGGGGCCTAGACCACCCCCATATCATTATCCCTCCTCCACAAAACTTTACTGGCACTGTGCATTCTGGTAGGTAGGATTCACCTGGCATCCTCCAAACCCAGATTTGCCATCAGACTGCATGAGGCATGATTCATCACTCCAGCGAACATTACTAGAGTCCAGTGGCAGCCTGCTTTACACCTTTCCAACTGAAGCTTTGCATTGTGCATAGTGATCTTAGACTTGTATTCAGCTCCTCAACCATGGAAACCCATTTCATGAACCTCCTGACAAAAAGTTGTCGTGCTGATGTTGCTTCCAGAGACAAGGATGGACAACTCTTACACGCTATGCCCTTCTCTGTGAGTTTCGGCGACACTGCTCTGTGAGTTTGCATGGTCTACCACTTTGTGGCCGAGCTGTTGTTACTCCTAGGCACTTCCATTTTACAATAATAGCACTTACAGTTGACTGGAAAAAGATCTAGCAGGGCAGAAATTTCATGAACTGACTTGTAGCAAAGGTGGCATTCTATTGCAGTGCCACATTTAAAGTCAGAGCTCGTCAGCATGACTCATTCTACTGCCAGAGCTTGTCTGTGAAGTTTGCATGGATATGTGTTTGATTCTTTTGCACCTGTTAGGTGCAATGGGTGTGGCTGAAACACCTGAACTCAGTAATTAGGAAAGGTGTCCACATACTTTTGGTCATATACAGTGCATTTCAAATGTCTCATGAAAACTTCCTGCATAAGTCCTATTTAGACACCATTTGTTTCACATGGTGCACTGGGTAATAGTATCATTTGTAGATACTACTCTGATTTTATAGTATGGATTGGCAGCGTAAGTGTTTTTCTTCCTAACATTCCAGTACAAAATATCTACTGTTTTCTAATGGACTCAAGGCTATGCAGATCATTTTAGTCTCATCTGGACAAAAAGCTCTGTGATTTTAGAAGCAGCTGCTACCTCTGGGCTTTTATCCTGGGAAATGATTTTTGACCACTGCTATATAGTGTTATTAGTCATCTTTGCAACCTATCCAGAAAACTGTGAAATACTTTTTGCAAAATGAGGGATGTTTTAGAAGAATGTCTGTAAAATGTTTTTGGTATGGGTCATATTACTTTGTCTTCACACTGTCTACACATTAGCAGGTACAAAATGCAGCTACAGATATAAAGCCTCTCTTTCTATTCAGTTGCTCTGAACAGGATTTCTTATTTTCTCACTGACCTGCAGTTAAAAAAAAAAAAAAAACCAATACTTGTGTGTCCCCAAGGAGAAATAACACTGTTGCATAGCTGAGGGAGACAATGAGTGCAACCTAACTTTAGAGCTCCCATAAATTCAACTTAAGCTGAGTCTGCCAGTCCGAATGACCTAGCTCAAAGTATCAATAATCACCACTAGGGCAGCAGGTGCAGCATTACTTTCATTCTGCACTTTAATTACGTCTTATCACTTATTCATATGCCTCTGTGTGGTTTGTGATTCAAAACCGAATTATGTGTATGATTGCGTACATGAAAATAATTCTAGCTACATTTTGATTACAAGGAATTGGCCATTTATCAGGTGACTCCTTAGTGTTTCTTGTCCAACTATCAAAGCCTCCAGAAATCGGTTTTAATCTATATGGTTCTATAGGGTAGGAGAATGTAGGCTGTAAATGAAATATTCCTGGACAGTGAATATTAAGGTGTTTTGTAAAAGAAACACAAATGAGCTTTCTGTAGCAGGTAAATGGCTGCTTAATCAATAGGAAGCAAAGACATTAATCTGCAATTAAAGGAACATTGTATGACAGAAGTATGTTATAACATTCACCCACAGGGAGTTTGATAATAGATAGGGTTGTCAAGTACAAATGGTGAAGAGGGATAGAGTAAGCATGAGGGAATCAATTTAAAAAAACGATATGGTAGCTGGGTCTTAAAGCAAGTTTTTTTTTTTTTTTTTTTAGGAGAATGCACATGGAAACACAATAGCACCTTGTATCCTGGCTGTTGCAATGAAAAACACATAGTCCACCCATCACAGTTTCACAGTTTCATGCTCATATAGACTACATGTACACTAGTGATAAATAATTAAAATATTTAGACTGTATGACCGCAAGGGACAATTTTACAAGATAAAATACTGTAGCTTAGAGCAGGAACTAAGCAACCCAGGCTTTTCGGTTGTGAATCAGTGACGTGGAGTATACTGCTCAGGTTCATTCACTCTGCAGATTTCCTTACAAAGCTTTGAGAAACACCTCAGCTCTTCTGAGAGCACGTGAACATCGATACTGAAACACCCAAAGCACTCTCCCTCTGAGTGTATGTGTGTGTTTGTATAGGCCTGTCAAGGTGTTGCTGGTGGAAGCTCAGTCTCGCTTACTGCTGTGAACTTTTTTGGGTAAAGGCATCTGCCAGGTGAATACATGGAAAGGAAAATCCAATGAAAAGCCAGTAGGAATAGTGATGAGCACAGTATTTCATAGAAATGAATGCAGGATGGCATGGTGGTGCAGCAGTGCGCATTGCCGCCTCACACCTCCACAGCTTGGTTTACTGCCTGTAAGGTTTGCGTGGTTTCCCCATGCCCTTGTGGGTTTCCTCTAGGTTCTCAGATTTCCTTCTACAGCCCAAACCCGTGTCAGTAAGTGGATTGGTGACTCTGATTTGCCCCCATGAATGACTGTGATGAAACGAAAGAATATATTAAATAGTTAAATGCATAAATCTAGATATACATGGGTAAATACTGTATATGAGCAAGGTTCCAGACACATGAAACATACTGTATAAATGCTGCGCTTATTTACTGGAAGCATGTTTGACATGACCCAGTAAAACACTTCATCACCTGTTTCTTCACGAGCAGCGAGCGATCTGGTGCTAAGTGCTTGTGAACAATGCTCTATAGGAAACCGATTATTTTCGTGAACGTTATGTTTGCTGTACAGATTATGAAGCAGACTCATTCAGGAGGGTATACTATGTTCATAAATAGGGATGTTTAAACATTCATATAGTTTCTAATTCCATGGTAAGAATATTTTTCCGTTACTGTGTTTGAACGCTTTATTTGAAGAACTCTGACAGCAACGCTTTTCTATTAGCTTAAAAGGATGAAATGGAAAGAAAAATGGCAATAGTTTAAAAGAAGAACTAGCAATACCAGTCCATAAAACCTACTGCTGTTTGCTGGCTACAGACTTAAGTGTCTGAACGAATGCAAAAATTCTTCAAAGGTTCCTGGTCTTGTTTTATCCGCCCCACATGCTAGTCGAAGAAAAACACACTTCTAAACCACGTAAAGCCTTATAAACACCAAAAACTGTTTATTATTATGGACTTCCTTTATTTTATTTTTTTTCAAACCCTGTACTAATATCTCTGCTGCTGATGATAGAATATTTCTCCTCATATTGTTCATAGTGTCCAGAACTGGCACACTGTCAATGACACAACTGTGACTCAGCTGTTGTTCAAACTTTTCACCAAGATTGAGCCTGCAGGATGAGTTTAACAGCCCTTCAGCTTGTGTGAGGACTACTCTTTCCTAGTTTAACATCTAGGGGCAGGAAAACAGAATCACATGTTAGTCATGTAGGTTGCAGTTATAGATAATAACAGCTATATATGAATGCACAGGAACTGAATCACATCCTAAAAATTGTCAGGACAACTTGGATGTTTGATGTTTGTTCAGCATAGACAAATTTATTCCACACCAAAATCTGATTCCTTCCATGACCCAAGAAAAATTCAGCAACTCTCATATACACTATATGGCCAAAAGTATGTGGACACCTGACCATCACAGCCTTACATGGGCCTTACCACAAACACTTCGTGTTGCCACGAAGATTGGAAGCACAGAAGTGTCTAGAATGTCTTTGTATACTGTAACATTAAACACGACAGTGTCCCTGTGCACAGAATGAGGTCCATGAAGACATGTCTTGCCAAGGTGGATGCGGAAGAACTCGAGTGGCCTGCACAGAGCCCTGACTTCAACCCAACTGAACACCACTGGAGTGAACTGGAGTGACGACTAGGAGCCAGGCCTAGTGCGAAGCCTTCCTAACAGCAAAGATAATTTATTGATATGAGTTTTAATAGTCTATCATTGTTTATTATATGCTACAACTATTATTGTAATTATTGCAATTTTTTATACTCAGCGTTATGCTTTTGATATTTTATTGATTACTTTCATTAGGCAGTTCGACGGAAAGTTCTACGTCTAAGGAAGTCATTAACAGTAAACAGTAAAACAACTGCAAGAAGTAACATTGATGATATACCATATGCTTAGTGCAAAAATATGTAAATATGGCAGACATATCGTCTAAACTAAGTTTAATACTAAATGGATTATTAAAAAAAAAATGTTATTTAACAAAGAGAAATGTATAATTGGTGATATGGTGAACCTTTTTTATTTCAAGGTGTCTAATTAGCATTTATGGAAGGAGTCTCCAGTGACAGCACTTTGTAACAGTCAGTGGTAAAGCTGTTCCTGTAGGTTTTCTTCAGAATGGAGCTCTTTGCAGTTGCTTAGTAACAGCATGCTTTTTTTGTCATTAACTTGTGAGTGAACGACTGTTTATAGCTGCTATAATGTAAATGATAACAGGTACTAACTTGTTCTTAGGATGTTCCACAACATTAAATGTAACTAAACAGATAAAAGGATGACATGTCATTCTTTATTTTAAATAAATTATAAATAAATCATTGGCAAGTTGTTGGTCTATAAGAGAATATAACGCTTTGGGACATGCTGTTATGGCTGTAATGGCGTCAAACACTGTCTTTTGTTTTGTTTTGTTTTGTTTTTGTCTGTTATGTTTTAATTACTTAATATTTGTGTATCCAGACATTTTAGATTGTTAGTTCACATACCACAATCTGAAGAGTGAAGCTATGTGATGCATGAAACTATTTACCAAGTATTATGTTTCCATCAAGTTCTTTCACCTCTGTAAGGTCACTGTGTTATGCACAGTGCAGTATTATTTCCAGCTATAATATTATATCTAAAAATAACCTGATAGCTAAGGCACTAGAAAGTACAAGCACTCCAGCCCATATACTCTGCCACAGGAAGTGTTCTAGGGCATCTCTGACAGATTTCAGTGTTCTGACAGACAGTGTTTTCTACAGGCTGTATTCAAGGCCAGATAAACTAGACTTACGTGTCATGTCTGAGATGTCTGCCTAATAGTTTCCAACTGAGTATCTATCCCGTGGAGTGGTGCTGTCATCAACAGATGCACAAATCATTGCATGATATTTATACAATCTCCGCTGATGGTATGACTACTGCTGGTGGATTTCTGATCATTAACTGGAATTAATAACCAAAACATGGTGCACTCAAGCTTTGTCAAAGCACCACTGAAATTCTGAGTCATTAAGCTTGTGTAAGAATAAGATTTCAATTTTTAAGCTCGTCTTATCCTTCCTTAAACAAACAAAAAAAATCTTGTATTATCTATGTTATATTGTACCAGTTCTTATAAGCTAGTCAGCTGACTGTGCTTCCCTCACTTTTTTTTTTCTGTGTGGTCACATGGACACATTTTATGTTTCCTGGGTGTGAGAGTGTGTGCCGACTACAAATGACCCCCTTAGTGCATTATGTCCCCAAGCTTTCAAAACATGACTCAGTCTCGTCATATAAATAACGAATTGTGCATTAGAGACTCTTTGCAAAATGGGAAACAAGACGATACAATTGCAAAGTAATGGGTATTTTTTGTTGAATTTATTTGAAGTTTGTGCATGCTGATTGATGAAATGCATAATTAGACAAGGCACAGAGCCTAATCACACTATTAGAGGGTATGCATGGACGGGAAAGAATATCCTTTATGTCAGTAATGTGTGTATATGTACTTGTACGTGCAGTGCCTTTAGAAGATTTTACTTTATACATGTTATAAGTTTATAGTTTTTTTATTTGACTGTTAACCGTAACGAAATGACAGTTTAGTTCAGTGTTCAGCACAGTCATTTAGTTACCCTGCTCATTTCAAGCAGCTTTACCACGTCTCTCTGCAACATAAAACTGGTCCCGTGGGAGCCAGTCTAAGAGATGTGCTGCACAAACACCAGTGTCCCTCATGGCACATGATCTAGAAAAGTAAACACAATGTAGGCCTACTAAATCCTCAAATTATGTGGCAGTCATGCGCTTGAGAGGCAGAGTAAAATTGCATATCAGTGCACATCACTGTCCTAGTTCTTTTCTGCTACCTGAGTTTCTGTTTGTAAAGGGGTATGATCTAGAATTGATGTGGAGTATCTGCAGCTATTTAAGTGCTCTGTGCATAATGAAATATCGGATTCATGTCAGCGTTGGTTTGTTAGTGCCATTGGATCCCTTGAGACTGTGGCTTTTCAGTAAAGCTAAACAAATGCAAGTTCTCAGTTGAATGTATTGCTGATGCAGCCTGTCTGAGGCTGCAGTGAAATGATGCTGATAAATAGGTTTTTACTGAGCAATCTAATCCCCTATTTGATATACTTGGACCTAGTTTGAACCTTTCATGATGTGGGAGAAGTGAAAAATTATATTTGGTACTATTGAATGGCTCTGGTGTCTTCTTTCTTGCATAAAGCAAAATAAGCTTAGAGCTCACGCTCTTGTTATATTATCACGTGCTGTGATGGTCAGAAGTGATCAGACCTCATATCTGTATAATTATAAAATTACACACCCAGCATACTTGCTGTTTAAACACTCATGACTAGGATGGACAACTTTATTCCTTTAAGGTTTTTTTTTAATCTGTCTTATGAGTAAAGTAAGATTGTCGTGAACAACGTCAGAAATGAATGGCAATATGCTAAATATTCCTAATTCAAGCTGTTAATGCTTGTGCTTGTGCTTGTGTTTTTTAATCCTCCCTTTTATAATCATCAATGATTTTAATTAAACTTGACGCACTCCCAATGTGTGTGTGTGTGTGTTTTTTTTGTGCCAGGTAAGCGATAGCTGTCTGGAATCCTCAGAAATGGAGGACAGCCCAGTCCCTGAGTGCTTTCAGGTCCGTAGGCTATCCAGTAGAACCTTGCAGCTACCTCCTCTGGCCTTCAGACAAGCCGAGCAGATCGATTGGAAGGAGACTGATCAAATACCTCGACCCACCACTTTGGCTCTGAGCATGCCTCCTCTGATCGCCATCACCTTGGCTGATTCTAACAGGTCAGGAAATGAATCACATAGCAGCTATGAAGTGTTGTTGTGTCACACTGGTATTCAGTATTACATTCTTCTGTTATATACATACCAACATGTCAAATTTTGAATATATAGAACTTGAACATAAAAGCACATCATTTCATATCTGCATGTTAGATATTTCAGTACACTATGAACTGTTTTTAACAATATTTACATCTCCAAACTACTTAAGCTACCTTAAAAATGTAGCTACTATGAAGCAAGTCACTGAGAAACATTATTGAGTAACTAGTACATCCACAATTGGGATGAAGGCTAAAGCTCAGCTTCTGAAGCGTTGGCGACATTAATTAAAGAATTAGGGTCATTCTCTAAATATGGTGGCCTCCTGACCAGCAAAATGTTCCAATTTTGAATCATGTGACTGTAATGAAGTGCTATATTGCATGAACAACCAATATTCCTGATTCTTAATGTGGTGCCATTACTTTAAATCACTGTAGTTATTAATAGTCACTAGTGCCATAAGGGCAGCTATTACACCAGCAACAATCAATTATTCTGTTAAATCATTTGTTTGTAAAACAAAATAATTTTATAGTAAGATTGAAAGGTGTAACTCTAATGACACATCTAAATTATCCACAAGAAAAAAAAACAATTTACCGATAAAATAATAACTTACAGCGTGTGGAGGGATTGTTTCCTCATGCTGGTTTGAAACAAGTATCATGAGGTACAAACTATGAAACATGCAGCCACAGTCATGACATCTTTGTAGATTATGATTTTAATAAAGCAGGCAATGTATACGTTCACCATCCACGTTAATAGGAACACCTGTACACTTGCTCATTTATGCAGTTATCCAATCATTCAATCCTGTGGCAGCAGCACAACGCATAAAATGATGCAGATACAGGTCAAGAGCTTCAGTTAAGGTTCACATCAAACATCAGAATGGGGAAAAATGTGATCTTTGTTCTTTATCCATAGCATGGCTGTTGGTGCCAGATGGGCTGGTTTGAGTATTTCAGAAACTGCTGATCTCCTGGGAATTTCACACACAACAGTCTGTAGAGGGAGGGTCTGCAGGCTGAAACACCTTGTTGATGAAAGAGATCAGAGGAGAATGACCAGACTGGTCTGAGCTGACAGGAAGTCTATAGTAACTCAAATAATCACTCTGTACAACCGTGTTGAGCAGAAAAGCATCTCAGAACACACAACTCAACAAACCTTGAGGTGGATGGCCTCCAACAGCAGAAGAGCACATCAGGTTCCACTCCTGTCAGTCAAGAACAAGAAGCTGGACAGTTGAAGACTGGAAAAAGACCTAGTGATTTTTTCCCCCCCAATCTTCAACTGTACAGTTTAAGTGAGCCCGTGCCCATGATAGCCTCAGATTCCGGTTCAGAGTCGTGTTGTTTTTTGCAGCATTCTGTGTAAACTCTAGATACTGTTGTGTGTGAAAATGCTGCCACATTATTGGATGATTGGATAATTGCATAAACGACCAGGTGGACAGGTGTTCCTATTAAAGTGGTCAGTGAGTGTATACAGTAAATGGTTCTGTGATTTGGTCTTTTACTATTAATCAGGGTTGTCACTTAAGATTTTATTTTGTGACATCTGGTTTAGATAATGGGTATTAAAAGTACACATGTGTGTTTAGGCTGTTAGACTTGTGTTTTGTGTAAATAATGCTTGTGATTTGTTGATTTTAAATTACGTGCATTAGCTAGATACATTAGTTACCTTAGATGAAATAGGTTTGCAGTGGAGAAGAGCGTGAAAAGGAAAAAGTGCTCCTGTACAGCTGTAAGTAAACTACTTTTCTGTTTTCATTGTGTCAAAATCATTCGTTTGTCAATGACCGGTAGTGGCTGATCGTCAGGAACAACACACTGGGTAGGAGCTGTTATTTTCACTCACAATGCGTTGTTTGTAGACAGTATTCGTTGTCTCGCCAGCGTTTGTTGCTGAGTTTTATGTTTAAGATGTTTTATCAGGTTACTTGTATTGTAGGAAGACGCTGTCACATAGTACCACCTGGTACTAGATGTTGGTATCTGTAAATGAGGAAATGAGCACAATATTGATATTGATACATCCCTACACAATAATATTTTTAAACTATTTTGTCAAACTATTTTTTATTGCTTAGGAACCTTTAAGCTTATACAGTGATGTCTGTTACATGGTGCTTTTTTTTTAAGTAATTTAAACTATGACATGACCAGTAACTTAAGGGACAGGTTTGCCACCATATTCTGAGAATTACTCATTCCTTAAAACATCAAAGAAAGGCCATCTCACTTAATTTGCATAAAATGAAACAAGTAGCCTTGATCAATCAACTTCTTCTGAGAATTCACCTTGAATGTGCTCCCTAATGATTGATCTTTGAACTGGGTCACTGTGGCTTGATTAGGCTGTAATGGCTTTGAAAACCTGAGAACCATATTCAATTTTTCATTACCATACTCTCACTGGAGAATATCAACTGTAGAATCCTGAACACACACACACACACACACACACAAAACCTTCAACATTCACATACAGACACTCTGTCTCATCATTCGAGCTCTGTTTCTGCTTGAAGCTCTCACTATCTCTCTTATTGAATGTGCTCTTTTGCATAGAATACATGACAGAATGAAACCTGATGAAACCCTACTGCAGCTATTTGCTGAAAAGCTATTTCATTCCCATCCTAACATATTTTTTGGCTGTATTTCCATTTGTACTCTGCCATAGCCATGCTATATTGTTTCAACATCTTGATTAGAATCTATGAAAGTGCACAGGCCAACATTCCTTGATTAAATTCATATGTTTTACAAAGCGTCTTCAGGTTTAAGCTGTTTTTCAACCAAGCTTGAGAAATTCCAGAGTATACATATGCTATATTGAGCCATCTATAGCACTGTACTTCCAAATTATTTAGTGTAAAACCTGCATCTGAATGTATCTTGGACCACCATGTTTCATGATTATACGAGCTCTATTGTTAAAGACTCCGAAGCTTCTGAATCATTTTTAATATAACCAAACCTTAGCACTCTTTAGTTGGTCAATATGGACTGTTGCCATCATGGAGTCACGCTTGCAAATTTGTACAAGTTTGCATGACATTTGCATGAATGCTGCAGTATAACGTTGAAGGGTTTTTGTTTGGCTTCAAACAGCTGTCTGTAAAGAACACATTATATAAAGAGAAGTGACAAAGAAAAAAAGATCATAAAGTGTTTTAGTAAGGTGCTTGGCCACCACGAACCACCAGAACAGCTTCAGTGTGATTTGGTACCGATTCTGCAAGTACTGGAGGGAAGGAAGAACACCATTCTTCAAAAGGATGTTCCCTCAACTTGCCTCTAAATGTGCTTTATTTGGTATTCATTCAGCAGAAGGACCAAATTCTTACTGAATTATTTAAGTGTGACGACACATATGCTTGTGCCAAACCACTGATTTCATTAACACAGTGGCTCGTTCTGGTCCATTGCTCTCCCAGCTGATGGAAAATACAGCATTCTTGACTGCTTTCAGCATCGGTGTTGCTGATAGCACATATTGGCATGCCATTATATAATCAATTCAAACCATAAATTGCTGCTATGCTTTATTCTGTTTCTTCTGGCTTGAAAAAAAAACAAAAACAAGAATCGATATATACACGGCATGAAGGCAGATGGATGAATGCAAGTGCAGGTTTTAGCAACCAGAATATAAGTGTGCATCAGGGACCTGGATCCCATGGGAACCCAACAAATAAGTGTGGGATTTACTTTCATGCAGGTGGGAGTGGGCGTTCAGATATGAATCTCGCAGGACAACTTAAGACCATGTTCATTAACATGGAAGTGTATTGGGTGCTCGCACCGCACTGTTTGAGACATTTAGCGCATTCATTCATCTTCATCATTCATCTTCAGTAACTGCTTTACCCTGGTCATGGTTATGGTAGTTTAAATCACTAATTTGTTTGTGTTTTAGGAAATAGAACCAATTAGGTTAGTAAGAAAATAGTTCAGATACAAACAAAAATAGTAATTGTGGGGGGGTGGGAGTGGAATTGGTCAAATCTTGTGCAGGAGTGGGTGAAAAAAATCAAAAGAGCTAGGCAGAAAGCAGAACAGTAAACAGGAAAATAGTTAGGCAATTGACAAACAGGCATAAACTAAACAGGTAAATGATAAACAAATGGGTCACTTGCCAGTTCCCAACTGCCAGCCATCTCTCGCCTGTCAAAGGACAGCTATCAACCAGGGAGGGGAAAGTCTAACACTTCCTTTGAGACCTATCAAGGCAGCCACCTGCATCTTTTCAAACAGGGCAGCAAAACACACTCGGAGGAAAATGCTATCTGCCCTCTTCCCCATACATGAACACAGAGACGCCCATGATTGGCTAGTGTTTTTGTGATTGACAGGTGAGTTTGTTATCCCTCTCACCCCGAGAGCACGGCCAAGTTTGCACCCTTGGCTCCTAGCCAAAGATGGCTGTGGCACTGTTGGGATTGGGAGTGTGCTTGATTGAGAACAGGTAAGTCTAAGTAGTCCAGAGATGTAGAATGTGGATAGCTGTCTGCTTGGTCTTGTGATTGAGTGTCATGTGACATTTGTCGCAGACTGGGGATCATGGGATTTGCAGATGTGGACTTCATCATCATGCATTACATGGGGGGTCGAGCTACTGACGTTTCTCTTCATCTTGTGCCTGACCTATCCTGATGCTGTACTTCTGCTTGGAGCTTTCTGCACTTATGACTCACCCCTCTGTGGATGTTCCCACATGAATCACCTACAGATTGCACTTACCAAAACAGTTTATGCCCAAGACTCACTCATTCTTCAATGGATAACTTCACTTGGATACTGTAGACTGGTACCTAAAAACTTACACTGTAATCATACAAACCTTGACATACTGTCACAGAGCCTTCAGCCAATTCAGCATCCCACACTCACACTCAGTCACCATCCAATCACACTCCATACTCACGGTCACAATCCCCAGATTACTAATCACCTACACCTTCAGCCACTTACCAGCCACCCTATATATACCCAGCTCCCACATTCACTCATCGGCCGGTCTCAAGGTTGCAAGCTCACTCATCCTGGACCTCTGTCTGCCTGGCAGCCTCGTCAGCCCGTTTGCTCAGGACTATACCGTCGTATGGAAAAGCTAAGTTTATGAAATTCTTTCAAAGACTTTGTGTTGCTTCAGTGATCTCACCAGCACCGCTGGAAGCTCCTGAAGTGTCTATCTAAGTTCTGTTAATAAACATTCTGAGTTTACCTTCTACATCCTGTCTGCCTCCTGATCTGTGTGTGACACATACATAAGGAGCATTCATTTTGCCTTTGTAGTATACAATTGAAGAAGAGTATTGATTTATAATCCCAGAAGCAGATAGGTTCCCTTTTGAGTCTGGTTCCTCTCAAGGTTTCTTCCTTGTGTTGTCTCAGGGAGTTTTTCCTTGCCACTGTTGCTTCTGGCTTGTTTATTAGGGATCTAAATCTAAGTCTACATCCAGATTTTCATCCAGAAAGCTGCTTTGTGAAAATGTCTGTTATTTGTAGTTACTCGCAGCAGCAGCGGCAGGCAGAACAGAGACGCAGGCAGAGATTGGACTGGTGAAAAGGAGGGTGTTTATTCCTTGGTAGTGTGTGCCGTGGGCCAGGCATATCGGCGCGGGCCAGCAGCGGGGTGTGGCGGCAGCGAGAGGTCCGAGGCTTTCTCGTAGGTGCTGGGGGGTCATGTCTCTTGGTGTGTCACAAGGGGTGAGCGTGGCTCACCTCACTGTCACCAGTATCTGAAAGATAAAGAAGAAAAGGGATCAGTATGCTTTGAGAGACAGAAGTCCGTCACATATTGAGCGTGCTATGTAAATAACATTGAATTGATTTTGAATTGTTATTCAGAATAATTGAAAGAAAATGTAACCGAGAATATCTGAGACAATTCAGTGAAATACAAGCGGACATATCTTTCAATTTTATCTCATAAAAAAGTAAAGCACAAGGGCTTGATTAATTAAATTAAGCACATGCGCTTGCTTAACTCAATTTCACTGATTGTGATTGAGTGACACCAGTAGGAAATGAGATGCATTGTGATTTTAATTACCATTAATAATCGGGCCTGTTTACTGAACAGGGTGGATGTTTTGGTGTGTTTGGTGAGTCACATGTTCCATATGTCATGAGCTCCCAGCTGTAATAAATGTGTGTGATATTACACTGGTACACAAATTATAAACATGCATGACTTCTATAAATGGGACATGCAGAATATCCTATGTGGTTGTAGGTGTTTCACTGTGTTTCACATTGTTGGAGACAGGTATAGCCCATTTAGCATATGCTCCCAAGGGTTATGTTTATTTACAGCACACATTTAACTACGGAATAGCAAAGTCACTCACAGTTGTCCAAGCAGGAGTGGCCAGAGAATGCAAGAATGCAGTTGGAATCAGACATGTCCTAGAAAGACAGATTATGTTGGAAATGATGAAGTTGGGTGGCCTGGGCAGCAAATATGGCGAAAGGTCGAGTAGATCATCCCTGACAGAAATGTTGCCAAGTAACTGGCTGTATCAGTTCTATAATATGGTCTTTATTTTATTTGTAACCTAGTGAAAAAATCAATGAATTGAATTGTATTTAAAATATACAGAACCAAGTGTGTTACAAGTCTAGTAACAATATTATGTACTTAATTATGATTTGTGTCTGTTTATAAATTGATGTTGATGTTGCTGTAACGGTTTTATTTTATCTGAGTTCATGTTTAGAGATGAGAAGGAGGACATGCAATATTTTTTTCCTGATCGATGATAGCTATTTAGATGCGATCTGTGTTTGAACATATTGTGACCAGAGTTCAACACTGGGCGGAGCTACAAATGTTCCTTGGCTAACATCCTCCTCTATCTTCCTGTGTCTACCTTGTATGGGCTGTGCTACAGTCATAAGAATTTACTGCCAAGCATAAGTTCTTTTCTGTAAGTGCACGCATCCTGCTAAAGCGAGTTGAAAAGAAGTGGCTTCTCTTTAATCATGTGGCTCTTTCAAGGTTGAAGGCTTCACATACACTGTATGGCCAAATGTTTGTGGACACGTGACCATCACATCCATATGTGCTTTTTGAACATCCCATTCAGGATTTAGTGCTGTTTGCTGTTATAATAACCTCCACTCTTCTGGGAAGGCTTGTTACTAGATTTTGGAGTGTGGCTGTTGGGATTTGTGCTCATTCAGCCCCAAGAGCTTTAGTGAGGCCAGGTACTGATGTTGGCCGAGAAAGCCTGGCATGTAGCTGACATTCCAGTTCATCCCAAAGGTGTTCAGTGGGGTTGAGGTCAGGGCTCTGTGCAGGCCACTCAAGTTCTTCCGCTCCAGCCTTGGCAAACCATGTCTTCCTGGAGCTCGCTTTGTGCACAGGGGCATTGTCATGCTGGAACGGGTTTGTGCCTCTTAGTTCCAGTGAAGAGAAATTGTACAGGCATTCTACACAATTGTGTGCTTCCAATTTTGTGGCAACAGTTTGGGGAAGAATCACATGTGGGTATGGTGGTCAAGTGTCCGCAAACCTTTGGCCATTTAATGTAGTTAAAATAGTTCCATTTTGGCTTTAATGGTATTCATTAAGTAGAAAAATCGTTTGACTTTAGGACACTTTCTGTAGCAAATGCAAGTTTTTTTGAACTTTGTTTTTCATTAGAAGCCCATAAAGTTGAAATTTAATATGTGAAATGTGCTATAAAAATTAAGTTGTAGACTAATTTTTATATAACCATAACTTATACTTGGCTGGATCAATTATGTAAAGCGTCAGAAAGCTTTTAAAGAAAGCTTATATGTATATATGTAAGATTTTATCTTATAATAAAGTTTTAGAAGTTGCGTACCGGAACGGACACAAACACACACACACAAACACACACACACAAACACACATTTGACAGGGAATTAAATCTGCTATAAACGATGCGTTGAACGTCGGGTGCCGTCACGGACTCGTTTGCTGAAGTCGCTGAAGTCGTAAGGAAGCTCGGCGAGACGCTGAAATGCGAGAGGAAATGCGAGCCGCGCTGAACGTTAGTGGAGGCAGCAGCAGTAGCAGCAGCAATAGCAGCATCAGCAGCCACTTCAATGCGCGCAGAGCAGGAGGCACAGCGCAGAGAGGAACGCGAGGCCGATCCGATACCGAGGGCAAAGTGAAGCCGGACCGACGCGGAAATGGACCGAAGCTACGCGGTGGACACGGGCCACCGACCGGGGCTGAAGAAATCGCGGATGTCGTGGCCGTCCTCGTTTCAGGGATTTCGACGGTAAGGAGCCGGTATTGTGTGCAGTTAGAAGAGGAGAGGGATGGGTGTGTAGGGCTTTGTCAAAGCGCACTTTGTTTGCTCGGAGGATAGCAGGAAAAGGGGGGGAAACAGCTGTTTTTAAAAAGGAAAAAAAAAAATTAGGAAGTCGTATTAGTAGTTTTTAGAAGGGTGCTACTTTATCTTTATCGTCCCGTTGTGTCAACTGAAGCCTGGTAAAATCTGCTGGGATGTTAGAAGGATGTGCGTGGATCACTCCGTTCTTTACATGAATATTTATCACTGTTTCTCTGACTCGGACACAATGATATAAAAATATCGTCCATTTTAATTAAAGCAGAAACTCAGAAAGTTGCATTTATTTCTAAAAGATTAGACAATTTCAGTCCCATCTCCATTGGAGTTACTTTGTGCATAGTGTTTAAGATCATTCTTTAATGCCTTCATGACTTCCAGTACACATGTGATTAGTGGTGTGTCTGTGATTGTGTCTGTGCGTATTATGAGTTTTGAATGAACGGTCGTACTGGATTTTCTTGGGCAGTGCTGTCAGACTTGCCGCAGTTACATGGGATTTCACAGCAGAGCACTGAGCGCACCCAGTGAGCAATGTGTGTACAAGTAGATGTACACCTGATTCAAAGGTGCAAAAAAGGCATATGTGTATAGCATGGTTTGTATGGTGCATTTGCACAGCTGATCATCAGATATGTGTCCTCGCCTCCCTTGACGAATCTGTCACTGTAAAGGAATAGAAAAAAAAAAAATTCTACTACACAAAGTGCACTGGATTATTTATTTATTAAATAGAAAGCACAATTGTGCCCCAGGCAATAACTGAATAACCTAATAGCCTGGCTTTGTGACGAATAGCTCTTAAGTGAATTGATGAATTTTTGGATTGATGTGAACTCATGAAAAGAAGAGCGTATCAGCTTATCAGCAATAAATTCGTCCTATGATAAAGATAAATCACATTCAGCCCCTTTTAACAGATATCACCTTTTCAGCAAATTGTACACAGGATACCGAGGAGTTGCCATTTTTGAAACAATAATGTGTTAATATTTTTAATCAGACAGATTTTGATGATTGCGTTTTAAGTGTAGTCTTTGCTGATGCCTGATTTAGGGGTTTAGAGAAGTCATTTTGTATTTTTATTTTTTTTAGGTTGGCATAAATTCTCTGTTTGCTGATTATAAATCAGGGTTGTTTTTCCACCTTGAATTGTCCTCACTGAGACTAAGCTTGCCGCTTGGACACATAATTAATGCGCCAAGGTGTCTTTCTTTGCCTGATGCTCTGCCTTCATTCATTTTCATGCATAGATGGTATTCTGGTGAAACGTTTCTCTTGAGAATCTCTTATTTATCTCCAATATCGACTCCTACGTAGATCAGTTCTCAATTACACTCAAGCATGCTGTTGAGTCACATATTTATTTGATGACACAACATGCCTACGAGCCAAAATAGGTTGATTAGGATGTTCACAAATTTGCTTAGTTTAGCAACGCTCCACATCATCTTTTGTGAACAAGCATTGCCAAACTCTGTGTGAAGAATTGTTTGAAATGGTGGCAGAAAAGATCTTCATCCTTTTCTGAAACCAGGCCCACCACTTCTCATTTTGGAAAATAGTCCGTGGTCATTTCAGCCATCTTTCTGTTTTGAGTCAAGGGGTCTCATGCTCCATCTGTCCTGTCAGAATAGAGAACATTATCCATTTTGCAGCATTATGTTCCACTTGAAGTCACATGTTCTTTCCGAGGTATAGAGATTTCTATTACAGATAGTATGCATATGGTCGAGCCATTATCATTGCACAGTGACACTTGTGGTCAGTTGACTATATGTAGTGTAGGGTGGTTGCAATTATTGTTCATTACCTTTAAAACATTTAGGTCGCAGTAGTTTTGATGAAATTGCCAGCTTTCCACTGCTACATTAAATAATAGATTACACATTACAAAGAACACAAATGCTTCTTCTGAGCTACAAAAAAATTTCTTGGTTAGTAACTTTCAGATCTACTTTCATAAGAAGTACGCAGATAATGTGTAGACTAAATTAACTGATAATCCATCTTAATCTGTAGCATCTTTTTCCCTTACGGAACACCCTGTGGCACAGTTGATACTGGCTAATGGGACAGTGGTGGTGGAACAGCACCCTCAGGGAAATAAGGTGGAACTCTCACCTCCGCTCTACTAGGGATCCAGTAGTACTCTCTGGAACAGAGCACATGTTAGATGGAGGAGTTGGTTTAGGATCTGGAATGGAAGACACTGGGAACAGGGTTGAGGTTACAGATTTGCTTCCCTAAGAACACCAGGTGTCACTTTTGCACTTAAAGTCATTGGGATATGGTCATCAAAGATATGGCGGAGACAGGATGATCTACCCAGCTCCTCTAGCTAGGTGTAGTGAGCCTTAGGCTAAGGATATACACTGTATGGCCAATAGTATGTGGACACCTGATCATCCTGCCCATATGTGCTTGTTGAACATCCCATTCCAAAGCTGGCATTCCAGTTCATCCCATTAATGTTCAATGGGGTTGAGGTCAGGCCTCAGTGCAGGCCACTTGATTTCTTTCACACCAGCTTTGGTGAACCATGTCTTTATGGAGCTTGCTTCATTCTCATGCTGGAACATATTTGGGCCATTTTGTTCCATCCATCCATTTTCTGTTCCGCTTATCCTATACAGGGTGGCGGGAAGTCTGGAGCCTATCCTAGGGGACTTGGAGCACAAGGCAGGGGACACCCTGGATGGTGTGCCAACCCATCGCAGGGTATAATCCAGGGAAATTGTAATGCTACAGCATACAAAGACATTTTAGACAGTTGTGTGCTTACAACTTTGTGGCAACCTCCTTTTTGAACTAGAATGGTATCTCTTTTGCCAGCTCTGCTCGTAAGCCACTAAGCTACTTTATCTTCCTCAGGAAGTGAGTAAGCTAAAAGGTGCACTGGAACCACTCCAATCACTGGGAATCCCACTGTATTCACAGAGAAATGGAGGCAGGTCAAACTTGATGAAGGTTGTAAAGGGGACTAACAGGAGCGATTATAGCTGGAGGACAGAGCAGTTCACTGGTATTCTGTAAAACCTAGAGTGGTGGCGATGACGTACACTCGCCTGATTTATCGTTACACCGTACCATGCAATCTCACAGTTGTATGCAAACTTAAAAACCTACAGCCCAAGCATTCTTGCGGCATCTTTGGCGGAGCCATTGGTGACAGGCTGCAAGGGCAAAAGCCTGATCTGAGCTTATTCTGCCAGGTGTAGTCCACCCCGCTAATTAAATCCACAGCAGTAAAACACATGAATACGCAATCTGCAGAAACACTGTAAATGTAACTAAACACAGTAATTGGAAATGTGTTTTCTCAGTCAAACTGGGAAGTATACTGTATGTGTAATTCCTAATGAGGCCATGAATAGGAACAGATGTGGAACAGATGTGGGTATTAATGAGGCGGTGCCAGGACAGACATAAAACAAGTAAATGATCAAAATGGTGTGGATTCTGCTGTGGTGGAAACAATGGTGAATTAAATTAAAAACCTGGTTACAAGTACAAGAAAGACAAACGTGTCAGTGCCTAATGACATATAAATACAAAAGAAACCTCCAAGTCTTTCTTTCTTCTATCTTGGCTAGGTAAAAATCATATAGTAAGTCATTTTAAAAGTCTCGTTAAAAGTCAAACGGAAATACATTTTGCAACTAACGGGGGAAGAAAACTACCGTTATTCTAGTGTTAGTTTTCATCTTGTTCATTACTTTTAATGAGATTTTATAATGATTTGTACTTGAGTTGAGTTTCTATCATATTACATCAGCTGTGGCCTGGATTAGGTGTAATTTCCCTACAGAGTAAGAAGGCAATAAGGCAATAAATATTTCTGTGATTATTCAATGGAAGTTGAGCTTCTTGGCCATACAGTTCTGAACATGGCACATTTTTGTACTAAGCATCATGCACATATTTCTCATAGCTTCAAATTTCTTGTATAATTGGGGGCCTGAGTTTGTTTTGGATGTTGGAGAAATAGAGAACCATTTTTGTTGGCAGTAATTTTTGGGTGCCACTGGTACAGAATTGTGAATTATTAAGACTTATGGTACAACACTGTAGCCTTCTCAACTCTGATTGTTCAGAAGGTGTTATTACGGATAATTCTCTAGAACAGCATGGCTTGACAGTAGTGCAGACATGGGATTTCCATGTGCTTGTTCTAATAGGTTTCTATAATATGTATGGAGTTTTCGTTCACATTTATGGAAGTCTCAGATTCAAGACAGAGGCAAAAGAGAGGCTGAAAAGGGAATAATTGCTTATAGGTGCTATAACACAGTAAGTGATAACGGTAACCAACTTGTTTCATGGATGTTCTACAACTGTAATTGTAAAAATAAGCCGATAAAGAAATTCATAATTGGCAAATTTCTATGGTGTAAAAGAAATAAAACAGTGTGGGATGTACTTAAATAGGACAATAATTAACTCTGGGGTTGTAACACACCAGCCCTTCACTGATTATTTCCTGTAACAGCACACCCTGTGGTGTTTTATTCCTTACATGATGTTCAGTCAGTGTTCCCTAGGGGTATAAGATTGTGTTAAAGTCACTGCAGAGATGTAACCGCAGGGATACTGCACTAGCTCATGGGGGGTGATGCTCCAAGACACACAATTAGAAATAGAAAGAGCAGCAGCTGGAATAAAGGATAGCTTTGTTGATTTCATTGCATAGGTCAGTTTGTCTAGGTCAGAGTCATTCACCTTGACAATACTCGTAATGAAAACTCCAAAGGAACCTCAAAGAATAAAGGCACGCCTCTTTTATTTGTTTAATCTCAGCGTGTGGCGAGTGTCTGTGACACGCTCCTAATAAGACCCAGAAGCTTCTGTCAAAGTGGGAGTTACTTGACGCTTCACAGTATTCAGGCTTCTTCACTTTGAGTGCTACTCCCCTCTGAAGTGTTAATTGTAATCCTGAGCATGCTTGAATGAGACCCACTCCGAATGCAAACCTTCAGGAGAGTGCTTTTATTCTTCAGTGAACTTAATTGAGACCTCGCTGCTTCGGTACCCTTTATTTAATTTGGTAATATTATTTTGCGTCTTTCTTGATGAAAGAAATATCCGGGAAGAATGTATTATGTTATATTTAAAATTTGGTTCCATTTAACATTTAAATGTAATGAAATATTTTTCAGAAATTTTGAAGATCAGCCCCAGCTGCACTGAGCATTTTCTCTGCGGAACCCCAACCCCCCC
>CM040991.1:6084566-6155706 GCA_022985145.1 Pangasius djambal
TAGTGGACCGGAACTAACTGTTGTATAATGGAATACAAATTTACAATCATATAGCGCACTAGCTCCCTGCCTTGGCTAATGTGTTTAGACCTTATTTAAACTGTGTCACAAAGTGCGTGCTACTTACAGATCTTTGGTCTGTAGTGTAAATAATAAATGTGAATGGAGAGCACAGAATGTGGAATGAATTTGGAAGTAGTAGTATATTGAATAATTTAGCAGAATGTTTAGGCCTTGTTCCTTTTTTTTTTTTTTTCCCATGATTGTGTTATTATTGCTTCTTTTTTTGTATTTTTTTTTTTCCAAGAGCCATCTTAGTTGGTGCCTTTGAAGCCAAGAAAAACAGTTTTAGCCTCTGGCACTGACAGGTTCTCTAATCCCTACCCAAATAAATTTGAGATCTATTATGTGTTATCACAGCTTTCACAATGCAGAGACCCCTTTCACGAGCATATATATGTCATTTTTAGATGATTTATTCCAAACCATGCACCTTTGGAAACGTTTAAGACACTTCTGGACAAATTATGTGATGAGGAAGCTTATTGTTATATTTATTTTACACACATCATAGGAGTTGTTAGGCTTAGAAGTTATTTGGAAGTGCATTTAATGCGAATGCTTTCGGGGGTTAGTAATTGGTGGAACCAAGATTTAATTGGTGTCTAATTAGGGCTGTCAAAACAAATATCACTGTTAAAAGCTCCTCAAAGTTTTTTGCAATTTCATCCTCTCTGGCAGAAATATGCTGTTACAAGCTCCTTGCAGAAGAGCAATTTGTAATGCAGGTTATGCTGTGCCCTTGTCCACTGCGCAGATTAATCTCACGCTTGCGAGTTGGCTAGATAAATAGACATTCAGAGGGAATTCAGGGCTTCACCTCAAACCGTATATTGTTCACCAAGTAATAATGCCTAAATGCTAATCACACCAGTGGTGTAGTATGGTAGAATGTGGTATGGGAATGCCAACGTATTCGTGACTCTGAGGATGTAATTATTTGCTTACATCTGCTCAATATTACGTATTATGAGAATAAAAATAACTTATCACAGTTCCTGAGTACCAGGTGAATGAGCAAAACCTCTCAGGTGCTCCACAGTATTGAAGATATGATTACTAAATTTAGAAAATCTATTTAAAATCTAACTTACAGAATAAAATTAGCACCTCTGTTCGCTTCCAGTGTGTGTATTTTTAGCCTGTGTTCTCCGTGTATTTGATTATCTGAACTGTCTATTTTGTTCTCCAACCTGTCAAAAATGAACCAGATAGTGTTGGCATGCTAGATAAAATGAAGAGCAAAAAATATATATATATATTTATATATACACAGGCAAACAGATGCCCTAGATGACTCACTCTCACTTGATATCTCACTTGAGGTGAAAACTACAGATACAGAAAACCATTCAAACACCTTCTGTTAGTCACTATCATCAGTTATCTAGCTAAACAACTCCAGAACTGGGTAGCAATCCAAATTTCATAACAAATATAATTTGGCTGACTATCATTAACTAGATTTCCACCAGATTAGAGAACAAACAGAAACATATGGGATGGCAATAATTGTAGTCCCTGTATTGGAGTCACATTTTTTTCTGTTTTGTGACCAAGTCTCGAAAAGTGTTCAATCGTGCATATGATGCGCTAGTGTGCGAGCATATATAGTGTATAGGAAGCCATTTTGGTGTGTTAAAAACACGCGTTGGCATTTAGATAAGTTACAGCTTAGTTCTCATCATTTTCTTTGTTTAGAAAACCAACACAATTTTCGCCTTCAGTGGTTTATGAAATACAAGTGCTTAGTGTTCTTCTAATGCCTGTTCCCTCTGTAGCAGTAGAACATTACTGGTAAATTAATATTATAAGTACATTTTGCAACCCAATCTTCTAGGTAATTAAAATCTGAACAAAATATTAAGGAAGTTGACATTCCTAGTATCCATCCTAAAGTTTATTACAAATACAGATCCAGCAAGTTATTAAAGTTAATTCTTAAGTTATTATTATTAATATTATTGAGGTTTTTGGACAACACACACGTATCAAGTACAGCTGGGTCAGAAAAAAGATTGCGCTATTAGATTCAGAATGATGGACTTTAAAACTGTGATGCAGTCTACCAGCATGGGGCTCATGAGATAATTAAGTTAATTGCAGTACGCATGCTGACTTCTCTAGGATAAATCTGAAGCTATGAAAAATGCAGAGCGTCGTGAGAGGTGTAAGGCTGCTTGAGATCTGGATAGAGGTCTAGCAACATGCGGCTCTGTAAGATTGCATAACGCATAGTATAAAAATCTGTTTTTGAAATAGGTGTCAGTTTCATGCATTTGTAATAATCCCATTTGTTTTATGACACATCACAGGAAGCTCACACTCCTGGAGAGGTGTGGCGATATTAGTCATATCATATGAAACAGCAAAAAAAATAAAAATAAAAAGAGCCATACTGTTTCTATTATGATGAAATTTACTGCATTATCTTTGCAGCTTAGTCACCAGGCATTAAAATAATTGAAGCATCATTATAATACAGGAATTTAATGATGCCCTGGTAGCATTAATTGACAGAAAAGACAGCCTTCAGCCTTTATACTGTCTATAAAATCATTCTAGAAGCTCATCTATTGAAACCCTCATGTAACTACAGTGTGAGAGGCCCTCCAGATCTGGCATTTCGCATATTAATGCGCTTCAGTCATGGGATGCCCCAGTTTTTGCCTGCCTGTGGCTAATTATTCTAAATTGACCTGAAAAAGAAACCTATTCATTTCAAAATTAGTCCGGGGTTTAACGAGAAAACTCTAAAACTCTATACTAATATTTCTGTGTTCATCTCATAATTTCCCATGTGGCATAAATCTAGAAGAGTGTATAGGTTACACTGGGCAACGTTTAGAATTGAATTAGCTCATGACAATACCTTAGGGAAACATTTGGCCGCTGATTATTCAATTGATTTTGTTTTTTTAATTTAATTTTTTTTTTCTTGAACATCCTATACCACCACTTTGCTTTTACTGATGACAATTTCTGTTGTTATGGAATATTGCCTTAATGTAAATGCCCCTTTAGTTCCCTTTGTTTAAATGATTTTCAGTCAGAAGCATGCTTAGATTTTGTCGAATATGTCTTCTGTTCATTTTCTTTTGTTGTGTTGATGATGAGGTTTTTTTTTTTTGTGGAACTGCAGCTCATATGCTATTCCCTAGGGGTCAAGTGCTTTTGCCCATTAGTTTAGAATTACATTTTTTTGAGTGCTTTGGGAAGGATTCTATTTCCCATTTGGTTTCCCGTAATTGTTCTGTGTATCGTGCCTCGTGTATGCTTGTAATACAACTGCTTCAGATACAACTGTCTGCATATCCCTTTTTTTTTTTTTTGGCATGTACAGTATGTGATGCTAGAAGAATTGATTCTGATCATTGCCATTATGACAAAATAATCTTGGGTCTTTTATGCTATGACAGTTCCTCCTCGTACTCTTTCCTCAGAATGGAAATGATGACACTCTATTGTGCTTTTGCGGAGAAGGATTCTTGCTGGTTTTTTTTTTTTTCCGGTCTATAAAGGATGACGAATGTGACACTGATGTGTCACTAAATATCCTACAATACGTAACATCTTCAGGAAAATCTAGTAAGCACATTTAAACAACTCGTGTTGACTAGAGTGTTGTGTATTGATTAAAATGGTACAGGAAATAAAGAAATATAATAAATAAAACAAGCACATTTTTATAACACATAAAACACATAAAACAGCCAGGCACATAAAGAGCGACACAAGAAAAATTGTAACAAATCTTTGACTCTATTCAGTTAAATCAGACAAGATTTAAATATATGTATTTGCTTTCAAGAAAGTTTACTTCGCATTTTGAAACCGGCGTATTATTACTGTGATTTTTAAAACCTCTCATGGGTAGCCTGAAGCATTCAGCAGAACTGATTTTACCACTCTATTGACATCTGTAGTTGTCCCAGCCGAATGATTTCCAACAGAAGTGTCATATCACATATTAATGTAATTTACTACTCGGTTATGGATGCTTTAGGATGCCGTTGTTTTTCCTGCACGTGTCTCATTAGTCTGAATTGGACGTACTCCTCAAAGACCTATTAGCTAAAAGTTGGGGACGTCTGGGCTTATGGATTCTGTTGTTGTTGTCAGTGATCAGATTCATTAAGCAGCACATGCTTTCTTAATATTCATTATCTCTGCTCCTCCCTTAGGACATGCGCTTAGTCATCGCCCCAAAACAGTTCTGGAAAGCTGCCGTTCGACATTGACAAAGCAACGGTTTAGCAGATTTGTGACTTCCTGGGCCACTCTGTCTCTATGCTCAAGCTGCTGATTCCACTCAGAGCCCTGGGGCAGCATGTTTTAGAGAGCTGTCACGTTAGATTGAATGCTCTGTCATTCCTTGAGGCTCAGAGCTCATCAAAGATTAAAAGGATGGTCTGTCGGCTTCAGTAGAGTGCGATGCATAGAAGGGAAATCTGACCACTCAGCTGCTTAGCAGTACAGTATGTGTCCTAATGAATTACACCATGACGTCTGGATTCGTTCTGTAGATTCTGCTGTAGAATGAAATGAACTGAGTTGAACTGGTTGGCACATTGCTGAGCTGAACATGCCAGTAAATGGTCACTTCTCTGTGCTGGCTTGATTTCTAACAGATCTGTCCGAAACACACGCCACTACACTCTTTAGGGACTACAGTCTTCGGGATATTAGACCAAATGGTCTGTGTTTCATGTTTATCGATCTGTCATGAAACTTGTTTTGCTAACAGGTTTGTGGAATCTTTCTAGCATAAAAGACAGTCGCCTTTATGCTAAATCAGGACAGATTTATCTATAAAGCACAAATTTTGCACTAAAGGGCTCAGGGGAGTCTGTAATATTTTAATGTGTGCTCAATAGGATTATAGTACAGCAGTGGACAAATTGTAAATTCATTAGACAACCCACCAGGCGTGTAAAAGCTCCAATGTGTTCTCCAGCCCCATGTTTTAGTTCCCTGGATACCTGAAAACTAGGCTAAAAAAATGATAGCTTTTGTAATGTAATTATATATGGCGAGCTAGTTAGCTGAGCAGAGTGCATTGATATAGATTAAGACAGGGGTTCCCAAACTAGGGGTTACGACCCCATGTGGGGTTGCTTGATTTACAAATGGGATTGCGAGAGAAACTCAAAAATCTCCTCTTTGTTTGAATTTTATTTATTCATTTTGCAATGAACAGTTAGTGTTTGAACTGTAAAAACCTCTCATGTCGCCTTTAAACCAACCAAAAGGTCTGTCTTGAGTACCAGTCTTTTTTTGGATTAGTAAATACTTTTGAATATAAGGTCAGAGTTTTTCAGACGCGGCACATGACAGCAATCACGACGACGACGGAAAGTTTTCCGAGAGCTCGTCAGTGTGTTTAATGGTTTACTTGGAATCCAGACTGACGGGGATTTTGTCGTCTCTGACGTGCCGTCTAATGAACGCCGCATTTAATCCTTCAGACATACATAAAGTACGCAGGCGAGAGTGTGAACGTTCAACATTTTGGCTATGAGCTGTGGTGATCTGTCCTTTCCTTGAACATAAAAATATTATTTGAGTCTGGCTAGTGCCTTTATTTTGTCTCAGTCTGTTTAACTGCAAGGTCAGCGTTACTTATTGCAGGAGAGTTAGCCAATGTGACAGCTTTGGGCTTGATTTCGTCAGTGTTTCCACATACCTGATTCATAAACTACTGTCTGTCATCCTGACTGTCTCCCGTACAGACACTTAGGCAACTATGAATAAAAAAAACGAATATTGTGGACACTGAATCTGCTTGTCCTGAACACTCTATGGATGTGGACTTCTAATCTGTCCCCCCAACATTACACCTGACATTAGAGTGTGGAGTGTTTAAGAAACTCAGATTTGATTCCCAAAGATACCATACTTATTAAATATGATAATTCAGAGTGAAATACTTGTGGTCTGTTAGTTAGTCTGCTGTAGTAATATTAATGTGAGCAGTTTTTGAGAAGCCTGTTTAATCAGACTTTAAAGGTTATAGTAATTTATAAATTTAAATTATAAATGAGTCCGGATCCAGGTATTGAATTTCCCGCATGTTAACAGTGTTGACAGTGTTGCTGCTGCATTATTATGAAACTTTACTTGCATTTATTTATTGGTATTACTGTCTATTTATAGCATTTACAGCATCTGAATGTGCACCGGTGTGTATATATATATATATATATATATATATATATATATATATATGACTGCTTGAAAAGAGGAATTTCCTAGTGCTCACAGACTTCTTTGAGGCTTCTCACATCATTACCTGCAGCAATATTTCATCACGTATGTTTAAATATTTGCTATCAAAATTAAAAACGCATTTCATTCGTATACGGCTTATGGAGATTTCACCCAGCTCTAGGAATCTGAGAAAATACTGTACACTGGTCTGATTTGTGTAAATTGGCCCTGGCATTCTCACTTTTTAATATATGCACACCATAATAGTCATTCAGGGGACAGTTAATGTAAATAGAAACAGAAATTCTATAATATTGCACATAACTGTAAACGTCCAGATAGCTGTCTTAGGATAACCACATTTATTTTAATTGTTATTGTATAAGTTAGTACTAGTTAACGTCATCACGTCAAGCACGGCTTATATGCTATACCCTAGTGGGTCAAGAGGTTTTCCTATTAGTTTAAAATGACATTTTGATTCGGAAAGGATTTTATTTCCACTTCACTTCCCCCTGAGTATTATTTCCTTTGTATCTTCTTTCTTGTTTTATGAATCATCAGGCTATTTTTGTGTGCACCAGCGCCAATCACAATGAGCGTTACGCTCCTTATCCGCACTTATAAATGCACATAATAAGATTTAGGATGCTCAAATAAGCGTGACCTGTAAAATAAGGCATGGATTTTGGCCACCGTTTTTGGTCATCTTTTATCCTTCTCTCACTGCCACACTGTTTGCCTTTCCAGACATTACAGTTATAATTTAATCTCACATCATTATCTTCCTAATGGCTTTGCCACTTACGCTTGGAGAGGTACAGCACATGTTGACTTCCCCTCCCTTTCTCCCCTCTTTAATCAAATTACAATGACACTCGAGATGACATTTGAATCATTCAAATTATTTCAGGAATAAGAGTAATTGTAATACAATTATCGAGAGCTGCTGTATTTGTGAACATGCCGAACATTGGGTCCTGGATAAAGTTATGCACAAGTCTAGCTCATAATTCTGAGTGAAACAGTCCAGGAGAGGTCATGCAAAGGTTTATACCATGGTGCTGTTAAATTGAACCTGATTAGTCAGAAGGTGTTGGTAATGTGCCGGTTGTGGTTTAATGTGCTCGTCGAATACATTATCGTTTCTATAGTAACAACCCATTTACAGGGACTATGCTGGAAATAATAAAATATATCTGGTACCCTTTTTTTTTTTTTTTTTTTTAATTCTTCAGCAGAATCTTTCCACCTCAAAGCAATCCCACGCTAGCACCCGACCTCATAGCTTGAATATCCTCTTCCATAATTAAAGGTGATGACGGATGGCTCATTTCGCAGCTTCACTCACTCATGATTACGTTTTTGTTGGATTTGTGAGAGTAGGAAAATATGAACTGCTTATGCCAAAAGCTTCACGATCTCTAGGGACCCTCCTCAGCACTCGTGCACCTTAGCTGAGTCAGGGACGTGGAGACAATCTACGCTGTATCTAGGAACAGTCGAAATGTAAGGGAATATTAGATGCAATGCACCTTATAAACCTGAGGCGTAATTCAGTACACATTACAACTTCCTGCCAGTGCATTGCTGCGTGATTGAAGTAAATGTATGCTGTTGAAAGACAACCCGTTTTTTTTTTTTTATTAAAGTTGTATTTTCATATTTGTAAAGCTCATCTCTCTTGCCTTTTGTAGCTCCGTATTACCAAGGAAAAACAGGCTGCATCACCTTTAACATACTCAATCAACAGCATCTTTTGTTAAATAAAGCCAGCAAAGTCTTCCATTCCAGCATGGCTGCTGAAACCAGAACAGCTTCTATTTATGAAGAAGGACAGGTTTAAATTAACCCTGTAGAAAACCCAATCCTCATGTAATGAACCATATTGAATATTGTGGTGAAGATCTTGGGGGCAGGATTTCTATCCTTCCTCCTGTGCATAACAGAGCCGTTATTATATTTCTCTTGGTTTTATCCTTTTTTTTTGTTTGTTTATCTTGAGAATCTATCTGCCTTTGGATTCTGTGTTTATATAAATAAGCATGGAGACGAAAAAATCATGTCTACGAAGTAACAGGAAATAAATATAAAATTGTAATTTGTGTAAATCCAAAGCATAAAGTTAAGCTGTATAGCTTTTATACCCCGAGCTTTATAGCACAGGGTTTCATCATATGCATCAAACCCAAGTATACACACAGGAACACACTGATTGAAAGACAGATTCATGAGTACTGCTTTTTTTAAGTCGAGTGTTTCAAGTCCATAATCATACCAACAGTGTTTGTATCCAAAAACACCAAAATACTTCTCTAAAATCAGGTCGACATAATTAGTAGTGTCTAGCTTTAAAAAGCAGCTAAGCTTCGAACTAGCTAGCTAAATTTCACTCAAGAAGCCAGTCAGCTTGCTAGCTAGACCTATAAATAAACAAAAAACGAATGCAAATGATAAAACATGACTTTATACTTGCAATTTATTTGCAGTATTTACCAGTTACAAAGATATAATACCAAGCTATGCTAGTTGTGTTTAAAACTGTCATGGAGTAGGTTAGTGACCAATACTGCAGCTCAGGGCACACTATGAGTCTGACTGACTTTTCAGTGATTGGCACTTGGTTAAGAGGTTCTGCCCCTTTGAGAGATCTCAGTTATCATAAGTAGAAGAAGTGAACAGTGTACTGTCCAGTAAAGGTTGAGAGTTTTTTTTCTATGCGTGAAGCACTCATCAACTCCTAGTAAAGCCATGCATTCAGGCAGGACCCAACATGATGCATTGTATTAAAAGCCTGTTGTCCAATAAGCCTTAATCTTTGCTCCTGTTAAAACACGGTGTACCTGAGTCTGCCACAGGATCTCAGTGAAGCCATACGTCAATGGAGTTATATCTCCTGGCTTAAAAACAAGGCTGCTCTGTCCACCGACAGCAGCAAACAGCGAGATACTACAGTGAGATAATTTTGATTTGATACATTTTTGAATTTCACCAAGAGTTGCCACGTTTTATTTAATCTTTAGGGGAGACCATGCTTACCATGTAGGTTTCATTCACCTGTGCTCCAAAGGCATTTTGAAAAATCAATGATCATTAAAAAAAATAATCCCTCGTTCATGTTTTTAACACCTGTTACTGTATTTTACGTGCACTTTCTCAAACACTGCTGGTGATGTGTTTATGGATGGGCTTAAATTAAAAACACAAAATCTAGGGGTGTCACTCAACTCAGTGTGTACTCACTCAACCCGACTGTCTCTGATAGGCTGTGTGAATCCACAGTTTGAGCTAGAAAGAAATCAGCTCCAGCCTCTTCTTCATACCATTCTGTGTATTTTTTTTTTGTAGGACCATTGGTGGTGCCGTTGGTCTTGGTTCCACAGAAGTACAAAATATACCACTTTCAGCCATTTTCTTAACAACAGATAAGATGCTGTGGATGCCAAAAACTGATTCGTATTTTTATGTGTTTTGTCCTCGAAAGAGAGGGACGACTTAGACCTGCTGGCCCTGAGAAAGGCTATGGTAGTCTACTTTCACAATCACAGCGCTTACCACTAGACCATAGCTAGTTCACTGGGCCTGGGAATTTTCATGCTTTAAGCCAAAACATTGTTGCATAGTCCTTGCTGCAAAATGCAACACTCAAAGTAACACTTATATAACACTCCAAGCTTTGCTGCACCTAACTTTGCTCAGATGTAGCAGCACCTGTACTGTGATATTGCATAAACGCAGTATGGTGTGTACCACTTGTCCTGGTGTTTCCAGTCCAAAGATTAATCACTAATAACCGATTGTCATTAAGGGTATCCTTTAGGATTAGCTTTTTATTTTTTATTTTTATTTTTTTATTGCTAGGCTTTTGTCACTGCAAATATGACACAGTGCATATGCACATTGCTTTTATGGCTTGTGTGTTTGAGAGAATTATCTCTAGGTCAAGCACCTAGTAAACATTCATTTATTGCCTCAGCACCAGACTTTAGTTTTAGTTACCTTGCACTTTCATCGCTCATGATTGAAATGAGGCATTAAAGGAAGAAACTGAACTAATCAGAGGATTGGGGCACATGTTCACTGTTTACACTTTGCATCTGAATGAGGAATTAGCCTCAAACTGACGTTGAGTGATTGCTGCTTGGTTTTAGAGCTAATATTAATCACATTAGAAGAGAAGTCCATTAAGTCTGGTCCTGATAAAGACTCCTCTCTGCTGGTAGAGCTCTCTGTGTGGGAAGTAGGATTATCCATTAGGCTCAAATCATTGCTCTTGAGAGCCGTAGGTGTTTGCAGCGCTGATGTAGTATGGAGGTTTATGGACGGTTTGCTCAGTTTTCTTTTGCAGAACCTCAGTCATGCTCGCTTTCCACAAACGGAGAGACTGAACGGCACTGCGGATTCGTCTTGAATTTTCATTACCACTTCCTACCACTCAAACCTGACCTGGGGGATACCTCAGTACTGCATGCGCTGTATGATAAGTGAAAATGTGAGTGCCAAATCGTGTTTTCTGTTTTCGCAGCCTTAAACACTGATGATGTTGAGGCATAGAATTTCAAGCTACTCTTATTTCTCATTCACAGTTTTTACACAGCGGCTTTAAAGAACGGATTCAGTACCCGAGATATGGAGTACAATGTGGGAGTTCTTTTCGGAGAACTGAGAAAACGCTAGATTCTCATACAGATAAATCTGACAACATGCCAGTAACACATTTTTCCCAACTGTGCCTTTCAAAGATGGAAAAATGTATAGTTTATGTGTTATTTGTTTACAGGTCTTGCATAATTGTGACTTTTTAATGCTAATCCTTTAGGAAAGTGATACAGTACGTGATATGCCAAGCAATGTCGTGTTTTTGTTTTTTTCTTAATTAGCAACTTATGCTTGAAGTTATGCCGAAGTTATACTTGTCAAAATGACAAGTACATTGTTTTATTTTTGTTATAAATCGAGCGCCTAAAACTTTTGGCTGATGCAACGACTGGGAAGAAACAGGACATATGTTACATACAGAATCTCTTTTCTGTGGGGATTTTTTTCCGCCAGGAGCACAGTTGAAGTTTGAGGCTGGGGTCACGAAAACGGCAGACAAAGTTATAATACATAATCCATTATCCACAATCAGAGTTCAGACGGGCAAACGTAGAGGGACTTGAAAATACCAATACTAAATACCGAAACTCAGAATTAAGAGGCAAGGAAGCACAGGAAAAGGGTGCAAATGAGGAAAACGCCCAAGCTAATTATAGCACACGATGCAGGCAGCAAGAACAGCAAAAGAGCATGTAAGGAATGTAAAGAAATTAAAAAGTGTAAAGTGCACATTGTGGGAAGCCAAATGGGTAATAACTAGGGTTGATGTAACAGAGCATCGTTAATTAACTTGCTCTTCATGAAAAGCTGGTTACTCTCTTTGCATTCTGTCTCTCTCTCTCTCTCTCTCTCTCTCTCTCTCTCTGTCTGTCTGTCTCTCTCTCTCTCCATTTTTTTTTTAATTTGCAAAGCCCGGTTTGACGTCATTGTTTCCATATATAGTCTCACGGCCAGAGTATGATGCGCTCTGAGATTGAGTGACTAATTATACCATGGTGTTCTTGTTCCCTATATCTGCATCTGGAACCTCTGAAGCGATTAATTTAAAATAGCTAGTTTGTCATTTCACATTTCTGCCATCAATAAAGCATAAACATAAATATAACTTAAGAAAACAGAAATAGTTGTTGTTAGTAGTTGAAATATTTACAGGTATTGATTCGTTTTTAATATGCCTTATAAAGTAGGAAATGTACTGGTTTTTTTGTGTTATCATATTAGAGTATCAAATGGCAGCCAGGATTTTAATTTTTTTTTTATTATCCATGCCAATGAGTAGTGTTGTTGCAGAGACTACATGATTGCATGTTAGTGTCATGATTCCCTCTTTCAGGGAGCCTCATTCCTCCCCGCTGACAAGTAAGATTAGATTGTATGTTCTTGTTCACTGAGCTGCACTGGCTGACTGGGCTCAGCAGACACAATACTCTCTTTGACTAGAGCTATTCCTGTCCCCAGCCACATATCTGGACTGACTGTTAATGAGTCACACAGACTCAACGTCCATATAAGAAAATGAGAAATGTGTATGGAAAAAGAGACCAGATCCAGAATGTGTCCGGAATGTGTTTAGGGGAAAAGAGTGGTGTTAGTATGATATAGGACTCCTAAGATCCCACTATTCTATGCTATGCAGAGCTGTAACACACTGCTCGCATTAACGTATACCCTGACAGCGCCTAAGTGAATTAGGGAATAAAATTAACCGCTGTGAAGGCTTACAGTTCTCAGAAGCAACTGTGTGACCTTTTGAATTCACTTGGGTATCTGATAAATGTCCTCTAAGGTCACAACATTTGATGAATCATGGCTCTAATTTGACAAAGAGCTTTGTTCTTCTTGGCAGCATGCTGTAGATGATTCATTTTGTCACATTTAAATGGAAAAGCAATTATATTTAAAAAAAAAATGCATTTTTTTTTTTGCAGGTGAAGAGCAGTGTTCTCTGTAAGATTGGAGTCTGTACAGTATGTAGTATGTCGCTGTACACAGTCGGTTGGTTGGCAGTGCACTCCAGCACACTGGAAATGAAGAGTTGGCCTGGTTTGAGTATTCCAGAAACTGAGATTTTCATGCACAACAGTCTGTAGTCTACACAGAGTAGTGTGGAAAAAACCCCCAAAAAAACAAGACATCGAGTAGGCCTGTCACGCTAACTACTTTTGTTGGACGCTATATTGTCCCAGAAATAATTGTGTTAAACGATATTACTGTCATTTTATGCCACTGATATAATAATAATAATACAAACCAAACAGCGCTGTGTTATATTGTTTATTGCAAAGAACAGACCTGGCTGTTAACAAAGTGCATTTATTTTTAAATTAAAGTGCACAAAATTACAAAATCTAAAGATTTAGCCTAGGCTCCCAGGCCAGTTCCAGGATTAGTTTTCACACTGTTTTTAGTCATAATTTTTGTTTTATTTTTAAATGTAGTCAATATTTCGTCATGTCATATTTTTGTTAATTTCATAATATTGTGAATTCTTTATGCTTTAGTTATTCATTGTTCACATTTTAGTGCGTTATTACGGAAAGCACGTATTCACAACGTGACTTGCCATTCTACCTAGCGCGCTACTTAAGTTCAAGTTCACTTGTGCGTTCGTGTCATTTTGTGCAGAAGCAAGTTGTAATATTACGTTTATGTTGTGTACATGTCTTATTAATCTCATAGTAAAATGCTTCAGTTTACCGGTCTTCATTCACTGTTCAGCTTCAGCTCACGCAGTTTAAGTGGGTCAGTCCCCACTTTATTCTTTACTTTACACAGAGAGGAGGCGGGTTGTACCAGCAGGTAACGCATGATGATTCTCACCTGTGTCTTATTATTATATATATTACTTATCAGTGACTCCATAACCAGCTAGAGAGAGGCAGGGAAAACGAGTCCATCCCAGACTCACAGCTTTTGCTCCATCAGGTTGAAGTTCAAGCTCCGCGGCCTGTGTATGGGTGTGTGTGTCCATGCGTGGCTTGCGAGCTCCACCAGCTATATCACGCTGTCGCTCTCTTACCGATTATGGGGGTCACAGAAAGCACAAAGAGACATAAATATGTAGACTGGCAGTAATAGGACACAGGTCAGAATCATTTTGGACTTTTTGGTCTTGGACAGGCCGCAATCGCTGCTGTCTTATAAATCTGGGGACGCACCGGCCCGTGGCCCAAGTTGAAGTCCAGATACCGTGCTTCCACCCATCCCATTGCACACTTCTTTGGGTTTGCTGAGTCCCGCCCATCTCAAGGATTTCAGGACAGCCCTCAGATATTGTAAATGCCACTGCCAATCATTACTATAAATGATTATGTCATCTAAATAAGCGGCGGCATATGCATTGTGCGGATGGAGGATTCTGTCCCTGGGACATTGAAATGTGGCTGGGGCTCCAAACAGTCCAAATAGAAGGGTGACAAATTGGCGTAACCCAACCTGAGTGGAAAAGGCAGTTTTTTTCTCGAGATATTGGAGTCAAGGGAATCTGCCAATACCCTGTGGTTAAGTCCAGTGTCGAATAAAAGCGAGCCACGCCTAACCGATCGAGCAGTTCATCAATGCGAGGCATCGGGTATGTGCCTAATTTAGATACCGCATTGACTTTTCTAAAGTCCACACAAAAAAAAATGGTTGGTCTTGGGCACCAAGTGGCAAAAACACATCGGAAAATTCCTCTTGCAACCGGGCAACTTGTGCTCTCTGGGCTGGTGAGAGGTGGTCTCAATAGGGGACCGGGATGAATTGGGCCGCACTTTTTAGACTTAACTCCGGCCCCAGGTCCTTTCTCTCAGGAACCATCATCTCCAGAGCCACAGGAACCACCTCTCTCCACAGTTTCAGCAGATTGAGGTGGTATATTTGAAGTACATTGCCTCCATCCTTTTGCTTCACCTCATATTTGACTTCTCTGACTCGCTATGTGGCCTCAAAGGGTCCTTGCCACTTTTCTGGTAATTTAGAGCTCAACGTGGGTAGTGAAAAGAGTACTTTATCTTCAAGTGCAAATCCCCATAGTTGAGTACCACGTCATACCGTTGACACTATCATTCTTGGGCCTGATGCAAATTCTCCTGTGTTAGGTGACCTAAGTTGTGGAGATTTTCTCTCAGGTCCAGAACATACTAAATTTCGTTTTTACCATTACAAGGTCCCTGCTCCCAATTTTCTCTAATGATGTCTAAGACGCCATGGGGCTTGTGCCTGTACAATAATTCAAATGGGGAAAACCTCATGGAGGCTTACGGGATCTCTCGTACTGCAAATAACAGGGGCTTGAGCCACGATTCATGTTTTTTAGCTTCTGATTAAACCGCTTCACCAGGCCATCTGTTTGTGAGTGGTAAACACTGGTGTGAATCGATTTAATCCCTAATAATTCATAGAGCTCTCGTAATGTCTGTGACATAAACATAGTGCCCTGGCCATTCAGTATCTCTTTCAGGATCCCAACTCAGGAGATAACACAGAAGAGTGCCTCCCCAAGACTCCGTGCTGAGATGTTGCGCAGAGGCAACTGCCTTCAGTCACGTTGCATAATCCACCAGGATTAACACAAAGCGATATCCTCGCATGCACCTTTCTAATGGCCCGACGAGGTCCATGCCAATTCTTTTGGGCACTCGACCCACTTCCCCATTCCTGTTGGGAGTGGAGCAACAAATTGCTCTGGTACCACCAGCTTGATGATCTGTTCTGTGTCCTGCTCCTCTGCCTTCAACCAAGAGTGACAGAAGTGTCAACGGTGCTCCTTGGGTGTCTAGCGGACGCACTCCCGAACTGCCTTGTTGATGCTGGAATACTCCAGCAAAGTGCAGCTGCTGCTCCTTGCGCAAGTCAAGGAGCACTTGGTGTTGGGTTTGGTGGAGGATGGCGAGAGACTTGACGATTTCGCCAAATGGGGAGGCTTCCACGGTGGTGTCTGAGTATTCCCCAATTCTGAGTTTTGGCACCATTGTAGCACCCTGGGTTCGACTCGCCACCTCTCCGTCCACAGCTGACACTCAACCACGCTCCCGCTGCCACAAGATAGTGCTATTTACTAATAATATTTAAAATAATGATCATAATAATTAGCTTGTAAAATAATTTTAAAATTACTACTACTACTACTACTACTACTACTAATAATAATATGCAAGTATCTAGCGCAGGAACCAGGAATACAAGTTTTCGTAATAAGATTTAGTGCAAGATTACTTGTTCCTGGCAGCTCTACATTGTAGTGGCACAGGTAACAGGCCTGATACTGACCCGAAACGCTGAATTAGTATCGGATTGGATTTGGCATATTCTCCAATCTGATCCGCTGATGTATTGTCTATTCTTCCCACAAACTGTCTAGTTCTCCTTATTACCCTAAAGCTCTGTGGAGTGCAAAGGCTTCCATCAAAACATGTGAAACCACCACATAATTTCAAACTGCTGCTAATGCAGTGTCACAGGGCTGCTGAACACGCTTGAATGAAAACACGAACTTTCCTCCTCTGTATTCACTCAGATCGACAAGGGAGACAGCAATGCCATCTTTCCCACCAAGTTATGCTGTATTGGACACAGCTACGGATGGTTGTGGGTATTTGAATTTTCACAGCCTTAAGATGGTAGAGCAAGGGGTGTTAGACTCAGTTTGGGTAACGTCAAGTGGGCTGGGCCCCTGTTGCTGTGGAGCCCCTAAAGTAGTTCTTTTGGAAAGAGACATGGTTACAGCTCCACAATTTTCAAATACTCAATTACAGTCCACACGGTGATTTTAATTTAAAGCGTTGCCTTACAAGTATTAAAGCATAGCACCATCATACCTTTGATGTTTCACATAATTTGTCAACAGAAGCTTACAGAGGGTCGGCTAACTAACTGTGAGGACGTCAATACCGGATCAGTATTCCATATCAACCAAGGCATAGCATAGTATAGTAAACATTTTTAAATTGTAGATTGTTTTTAATGGTAAAATTACATTTAGAGCTAATTGAAAATGAAAGATTGAAAATGATTTCCCTCACTGAAGTGTCTAACTGATCAATGAAATGTGTTTTAGATGATATGTACTTGCATTGTTTAACAAGGCACTGGAAAAGACACCATTCTAGGGAGATGCCAGAATATAAAGTGTGAGACAGAGCCTTGCCTCAGAAAATACATTCTGAGCTGACATTATCTGCAGCTGTATGGCTTTCCTAATACAGATGTTGATACTTGAAAATGAATGCTGTTTTGGGCTTCAACCTCAAACTCATTAGTTTCAGTAGGCTGGAATTATAACAACAAAACAGAATGTATGGTATATAGGACATAGAATGTAGGAATCAAGATGAAGAAGTACTACGTGCCAGAGAATGCTAGGGGTTTAAAAAAATCTAGAAAAAAGTCTGTATAAATGCCACAGATGATTAAGATGGATAGAGGGCATGAATCTCAGGTACGGTAAAGAGACGTTTTACTATCATCACATATTCTCTGTCTGTGGGAGATGGAAAGTGGGTGAAAGGTTTTGCATTAAATTGAATTTTGTGACAGAAGAGTGATGGGGATCCATTTAAACGATGAGAGTCTTCCGTCAGACAGACAAGGGAACAGAAGAGGACAAAGCGACAGATGCTGGAATTGCAGTTAAATGATGTTATTAAATGTGTCTTCTTTGCCAGCCATCTGTACATCCTCTCGAACTTTCTTGGGGTGTCAGACCCTTTGGTTTGCACTTTATACTAGTCCTGTGGGATTCCCAGAATGCCAGCACAGTCCCAGAGACGCCACTGAGGATTTTGATACGAAGGTCAGGCTCAATATACTATTTCAGATCAGTGCATTTGACCTTACTATTCTTATTTCGGTTTGTACCTCCCTGAAACTCTGAAGGACTATGCAGTTAACTAATTAACCTTTTTTGTGCAAATGCAGCATGGCTGCTCTGTGATTGTCATTGCAGCATCAGGTATAACAGATGATCTTATATGTATGAACAGGTTATCTCAGGTTTATCATACTTGTATCAGGGACAGGATGTAAACTAGCTCTGGAAGCCATATATAAGCACCACGTCACTGCTTCAGAGCACCACTGTTATAATTTCTGAATCAGCTTTTACCACACCCTTTTGGTAAACAGCCTAATATCTTGTTTAGTATGTGGCAATAGACAATAGACACTAGTCTTTTGTATACTTTTCAGGCCACAAGCTTCACAATCATGGGGGGCTGGGGGAAGGGGGGGGTTAGGTAGGGGTATGGCACACTGATTAGCTTACAGTGTATATGTACTTCCATGTGCGGGTTTCCAGGAAGACAAACATCTGAATGGCACAATGAGCCTTTCAGCTGAGGATATAGCTATGAGATATCCGTAAAAGTTCACGGAATCCTGCCTTTTGACGCTAAGAGAGTTTTGTCTGAAGCAGTTATTGGTGAGTAAAGAAGATAATATTACATGTTTGCCAACAGGCTAGAGGAAAATTGATCATCTGCCATGCCAGTCAAATGGCTTCCCTGTGAAAGTAGTCTGTTTTTTGGCTGCATTTATTGTGCATATACAAGTCCAACTATTCAAATATTATGCTCATTATTTAAAAGTGTACAATACTTTTAATGGATAATGGTGGGTAGTGATTTAAATTGAAAGAAATGATCCACATGTGTGAATTGTCGACAGATCCAGCCCACTTTGGGACTTGATCTTGCAGTCATGAAGTAATTGGTCAGTGGTTTGGAAGCTATTTGATATTCAATTGCTTAGGAAAATATCGTTAATGGGGAAATGTGCTGTGCATCATGTAACAGAACTTCCATCACTTTGTGGTCTTTTGAGCAGAGTACAAATGTTTTTCCCTAAATTGTGACAAGTTATGTATTGTGTGTTTGTTATATCACTTGTACAAAGCCTTCTGGTCAGCTACTTCCTTGTAAACTGGTGAACAAAGAACAAGAAAAGCCTTGATAATTCTTCACAGTAAGGAAGATGTTGAGCTCCTGGGAGAAGCCAGCGCTACGGTTCGCTAATAACCATGACTAATAGGCTTTCCCAAGCACTCGGAATTGTGAGATTTTTTTCAGTATCTTTTTCTTCAATGGATTTCAGGCTACATTACTCCTTTTTTGTGCATTTGATAAATGACCCTGTGGAAAAAATCTGCTGCTTGTCTCATCCAACGCATGCATTAGACAGTAGACCTCATCTGTACAAAGAGATCACCGTCACTACCATTGATGCCAAGCTAATTTGGAAATGTGAAATAAAGTGCTGATCTTATTGGTTCTTGAGCTTCCTGAATGTTTTTTTAATGACTGTTGAATGGGCCCGAGACTGTATATTCTGGTTAGAATAAATGGTTTACCAAAAGCAGAGAAATTATTAACATTTTTTATGGGATGAAGATTGATTAAGCCCAGTTCTGTCATATGAATGCAATGTATCACTGCGCAGTCCAGAACTCCACATCCCCCAGCAATATTCCTCCTCAGCACAGATTGTGTGGGTAGGCTATATCATTTCTTCATCTCTGAGTAAGTGCAGTTGCCAGCACGCGGTGTTACCTCATCCAAATGTTGTGGCAGTCTTATCACCATAAATCGCTCATCTACACTTGAGCAATCATTATTTAGTTTAATACCAAACTCGCTCAGTTGGTAAGTACTAAGAATAAAGGTTTTGGTAATATTTTTTATTTAATTTTTTATTTTTTCTCTATTCATGCACGTGAAGTCAGGTACATTTCCCAATAAATATTTCAATAGTTCTGTGGATGACATTTTTTTTTTTTTAACATTACATTAGTTCAGTAAAACGCAGCATATCCTGCATTTTCAGCTTGTTCAGCAGTAAATCTCCATAGGCTTTATGTTAATGTATCTCTACACAGAGAGTTTCTCTGTAATTTAGATTCTCTCTGCTAGTTCTGCACACAGGCATTCATATTTCAACAGCTTGAATGGCTCTAATGTTCACCATTACCTCACTGGAGTTTGTTTTATTGTGGTCTCCACTGAGACACGCACAGTTCCGTTCAACCACAGTACATTAGGCTTCAGCAAAAGCATGTGGAGAATGGAGAGTAGAAAATACACAAATTAAAGGCTTTTTCTGCTTTAGTCACACATGTAAAATCAGACAGTGCATGGTCTTATAAGGATTCACTGACTCAAGGACTGGGATTAGTGGTTGTGTCTTTTCTTTACAACTTGATGTTTGCTTACAGATTATTTAATATCCCACAAAACCACTCTTGCTGGTTAGATCACCTATTTTGCACTTTTTGGTCGCTGCCAATAATTTCTGCTAATAACAGCAGCAACAAGAAGAACAACAGCAACAATAATAGCGGGTAGCAAGTAGCATGTTCTCCTTGTGTTTGTGTGGGTTTCCTCCGGGTTCTCTGCTTGTAGTTGGATTGGCTATGCTAGATTGCCCCTAGGTGTTAATGTGTGTGCATGGTGCTTTGCAACAGACTGCAGTCCCAACCAGGGTGTATTCCTGCCTCATGCCCGGTGTTCCTGGGGTAGGCTCTGGATTCTACCACAAGCCTGACCAGAATAAACTGGCTACTGAGTATGGATGAATATGATTACCACCTTCTGTAAATTAAAAAATGCAGCTTATCAAAATAAGCTGTATATATGAATCAGAGAATTAAAAACAATTATCTTTCACCTTCCCTCACTTTCGCTCCTTCCTGATTGTACTGTGTCTTGTTAGGACCATGTATGAAATGTCATCCTTATACTAATCACTCTGACATTCTGGCTGTTTAACTGTCCACAACTTTTATTCTTGGAGATCATCATCAAATTATAACGGGATATAACTTCAGGCAACTTTTGATGAACTTGACCTACTTTTCATAGTTATAGATATACTTGTTTCATTATAAAAGCTCAGTATCTGCATAAATACTTAAAATACAGGCGAGTGGAACTATAACTGGCTGGGTCCCAGGTGGTACGTGTCAAAGTAACATCCACATGAATGCCAGGACCCAATGTTTCCAGCAGAACATTGCCCAGAGCTTCGCACTGCCCCATATGTAGGAAGCTGCGATGCACTGTGTGTTCTGACACCTTTCTATCATAGCCAGTATTAAAGTTTTCAGCAATTTGTGCTACAGTAGCTCTTCTGTGGGATCAGACCACACAGGCTAGTGTTTGCTTCCCAAGCACATCAATGAGCCTTGGGCACCCATGACCCTCTCGCCAGTTCACCGGGTGTCCTTCCTTGGACCACTTTTGGTAGGTACTAACAACTGCATACCGGGAACACCCCGCAAGACCTGCTGTTTTGGAAATGCTCTGACCCAGTCGTCTAGCCATCACAATTTGGCCCTTGGCCCTTACTCTTGCCCATTTTTCCTGCTTCCAACACATCAATTTTGAGAACTGGCTGTTCACTTGCTGCCTGATATAGCCCACCCCTTGACAGGTGCCATTGTAATGAGATAATCAAAGTTATTCACTTCACCTGTCAGTGGTTTTAATGTTATGGCTGATCGGTGTGTGTGTGTGTGTGTGTGTATATATATATATATATATATATAACACTGGTAAACCCTGGATATGAGATGCTGTCCAAAGGTTGTCCTGAATGATTTTGATCGGCATTGCTCTCTTTTGTTGGGCCAAACCTCCCACATAAACTTGCAGTCTGCATTGTCTAAGGATGTTCGGGAGGATCAAGGATCAGAACCCTGACAGCTTCAAAAAAGTGCAAGTAATGGAGGCGCTGAGGTCTGCTAAACAAATACTGGAGGCCAAAAGAATAAATGCTCTCTTTACAAAAAAAACAAACAAAAACAAACATCCAAAGTATACTGTCAGCTGCTGTACAAACAAAACATGAGTTGTAGACATAGTAAGAGCTAGAGGAGCATATGAAGGAAATGAACATCACATAATATCAGTGCTTGGTGGTCAGTAGAGCTTCCAGAGTAGGAACAATCACTATCAGACCAGCAGTTATGAAAAAAAAAGTTAAAAGCAAGGAAAAATTGGGCAGCATCTGAGTTTCATACCTAATTAATAAAGAAACACAAACTAATTGCTATCTACAGGCTCTCACCTGACTGGCTAATAACATGAAAGACTCCAACAAGGGACAAGCATCAGCTCACTACTGATCAATAACATTCCAAACAACACAGAATGGTGTTGAGACCCATGTAGTCAAACGTAGTCATCGCTCCAACCAGAAGGGAAGACTGTCAATGCAGAGCCACGTGGATTTCCAATGGACTGCCTACATCAGTACACGGTCAATATGACACAAAGAGCCTTCATCGAACACACAGTGGGGACCAACATTAGAAGCCAACTCAAAGGCAACTGTCCAGGTGAATGTAACATGTGGTATGTTTGATATATATCTGATGTTCTGCAGAGGTCTGAATCCCCTCAGCTAGGGCATGAGATCAACTTTACTCAAAAAAGGCTTCAAGTCGCTGATCCACCTCACAAAGATATACATCAAGGACACTGGAATGTTGGTAGAGCGTGCTGACTTGTGCTGCTACAGCAGAGTTGCTCTGTCAGGATGGCAGACAACATTATGTAGTATACAGTGAAGACGAGAAAATTTAAGAAGACCAATACCATCATCTGATACCAGGTAATATTATATGACGTAAGCCTAGTGGACAGACGACACAAAGTGACAGTGATGACTGTGAAGAAGAGGCAGTGCAGCATCTTCCTACAATACAAGTCACCTGATCAAACATCTGACGGCGTTTAAGCAGTCATTTTAAGCAGAGAGTAGCACAGAGCATGGTCATTAAAAATAAGCACAAAGTGCCATGAACGTGCCACACGCACACAAGGTTCGCTTCCTTTCTGCTTGCTCGCTAGCATCTAGCGCTCATTTTTTTTATAGCACCCTGCACTCATTTTAATGAGCATGGTTGCTGATACTGCTCTGCGCACTCTGCTCACAAAAGTTGGCTGCTCTCGCACTCTTTATTAAAGAGTTTGCTTAAAAGCCATAACATCTGAAATATTAAACTCAGCACGAGGAGTTCACAGCCAAAATACACAGAGCTAAATAAAATGTTCCATGACAGTATTGGTTATGATAAGTACCAAAAAACATGGACTAGTACTCAGTCTGAAAAACATGGTATTGATGCATCCTTAATGAGAAGTATGATTTAGTTTTATGCACCCTAAAGTCATGGCAATGCCATTTTCTGCCATTCTTAAGCCAGCAACTTTTTGCACATTTACTCCAAATCATATCTGAAGAGAACTTCTTTGATTTTTTTAATGTATGTTTAATCATACTGAAACAAATGAATATGAAGAGATAGAACATAGGGTTGCATATAATGGTCCTATTATATTTAAAGGACTAATTTTATTCAGTGCAGGTAAGTGCAGTTAACTATTATCAACTTTAATGTCTCTCATTTTATTCTACCGTATATTATTACTTGTGTATGAATATTTCTGCGACATTATGTTGAAACCGGCAACCAGTGTTAATCAGTATTTATGATCCAAAGACATCCTACAACTTGGCAAATTCTGATTCTGACTGGAACCCTATATATAGCCTGAATCTCATTGCCTCTCTGCTTACTTGTGCTGCCAAGAGTTAAAAATCCAGTTATTTGAGTCAGGCAAAGTGGACAGTGGCTGGATAGGCTGTGTTATTTAGGCTGTTTGTTAGATTTTACTCTCGGGGGAGGGCAGTGTAAGCAGAGGGCATGCTGGGAAGAAGTCAATGTCTTCAGCTGAAGCGCCTTTATCCGCACTGCCTAATAAAGGCCTGGGGTGCTCTTTTCTCAGTGCTGAAGGTCAGCCACCACATTCACTGGAGAGAGAGCGAGGCAGAAAGAGAGAGACGGAGAAAGAGAGGGGAAGAGAGAGTTATGCAGATAGACAGATGCTTATCGTCACTTTGCTGCAAATGTAAACTCCATGCAGACTGGAAATTGTGTGCTTGTTATTGCTAAACTGGAGCTACATGGATTACATGTGGAGTACCTGTCAAGGTCACAACAGTGCATGCACTTGCCGTGAATTACACATCCATGAATGACCTGTATGACATTGACTATAGAAGTGCCAATGTATGGGGCCATCACAGTACCACAGAAAGGTATTACAATAACAGACAACCCTTTTATTTATAGAAAGAGTCCTTCAATTTAGAGCAATTCAAAGTCGGTAAAGGTCACTTTGAGGGTTTCTTTTCTTTGACATTATGGGACAGATGTACCTACGTCATGAGGTGCAGCCATGGGCACAAAACAAGCTTGCAGTGCATCTAAAATTAACATTCAAGCCTGTAGCCCTTCACGCAAACTGCACCTGGTACCGCCTACTAAGTGTGTGAGGTGTAAATTACAATTTAAAAGATGCTGTGCAGTTTTGGACATGGCCAGCTGATAGAAAGCTCAGGGCTAAGGAGAAAATGCAAGTTTAGTAAAGAAAATAAGGTGCAGTGTTAATAAATGGAAGTTCATATTAAATAGTGATCCTCATGTCTGAATAAGTATGGTGATAATATGGCTGATGTGCCATGTGTTTGCTCTGACTGGTTGTTGGTTTTAGTGAAAGGCTGCTGTGTATTAAGCCTCTTATTATGAAAGTGAGCAATTAATTTATATTTTGGGGCTTCGAGAACATTTGGAACAGCAGTAAACTCACAAAGGTCCTGTTTAATGTGTTGAATTTCTTGATTTGACGTGTCTGACTTAATGCTAGCCTCATTCGTTGCCTGGCTTGCTGCAGTTTCTCACCCAACCTCAGGGGAGCAGTCTGTTGGTCAGATATGTTGCATTTGTAAATGACTGAGTTTTTCTGAGTGAGTCGCCAAAGTGAACAAATCAGTATTGGCCTCTGCCTTGCACTTGCACAGTCCAGTTCGGTTTCAGTCCAGTGAGTCCTGTTCGGTTTCATTTGGTCTGAGCTGAAGAATTCCAGCATTTCAGTCTGTACAGTAATATAGTTGGGCTGCACTTTTGGGAAAACCGTGCAAACTAAATGAATCATTTCACTGAATTGATATAGTTAACTTGATTCACTGGACAGACTAAGAAGCTTCAGCAATAACATTCGAGCCAGCCAGCCAGCCAGCCCTCTCATCTGTTTAACAATCCTAGTGATCTACTGCATCTTTACATTCGGCTGCAGAGCTCCATCAGCCTGGACCACTACTGAGACCATCAATGTCCATCCCGCAGGCATTAATCTTAACCTTAGTGCTTCTGCATCTGCCATTGCAGTCAGTATGCGGTACCGTGTTTTCAGGTCAGAGCTTCAGTGTGCTTTGGAATGCACGTAGGAGCAGTCATGCCTCAGTGGTTTGGGCTGTGGACTACTTACTACTTATCTTGGAAAAGGCCCTCAATCCTCATCTTATCAGCTCAGTTATAAATCTCTTTGGACAAAAGAGTCTTCCAAATGTCTAAATACAGAGGGGTGTCTTAATGCAGTTGATACAGTGTGAGATAGCCTGGTTACATGTGTAGGTAACGGGCAGTGTTAATACCAGCCTGCAGTGCATTCGCTGCTGCTGAACCACATTCATCCATTGCACTCTGATCATTGGGCACTTAGATGGTGGGTTATCAGCACTCTCCGCTAAAGTGGGCCTCAAGTTTAAAGAATGAAACGCAGCCACTCTCTGTCTCTGTATATATGCGGAAGCTGTAGCAAGCTCCCTTGAGCTGTGCACTTTTATGCATTATTGGAGTGCTACTAAAAGCTCTTGCATTTGGCCCATGCCTGCTGCCAGCAACTCTGCTCTGTATTCCAATACACTAAAGGCACTCACTTGTTTCTGTTCCTACCACTGCAGTGTAGACAGCTCTGTAGACATGTCTGCTGCTCACTTTACTCCCAGAGGAATGTAATGAATAGTCAGTAGTATTCATATAGCCTACGAGGCATGCTTCACGTGTCACTGTCATCAGTTAGGCCAGGGCTTTCTGAGTGCTTGTCCAAGATACTTCTGTCTCAAACAATTTGGCCATCGATCATGGCCACTGCACATTCTTCGTCAGGGCTTAGCAGAACAAACAACTCGCCATCCTACACTTAAAATACCAGATATTGGGAAAATTGCCAAAGTTAAACAATTCACACACAAGTTAAGAATTTATGGACTTATAGAGGTAATAAGAATCATTAATGTGTGTTCAAAACTCAAACAGTAAGCCGGTAACATTATTAACCTTGGTGGAAATAGTAGTCTTATTAGCAAAGGATTAGAGTGCTATATGCAGTGTCTTTGAATTCACTCCTCAACAAGAGGAGAATGGGAAAGATGACTAGTGTGACATCATGGGGGACATTTAATAGACTTCCCACGTGTGTTAACGGTCATGAGGTGAAATTTCGCTATTTGGTACTAGGCAAGGAAATGAGTGAATTGGAATAGTCCACTAGTTTAGAAAAAAAAAACAGGGTGGTGGGTCTGTTCACTGATTTTGTATATTTGCAGATGCAAACAAATACAAATGCAGGAGCTATGGGCTTTTAGCTGATGTAGCGAAAAAAAAAAAAGCCATAAAACCAACACCAAAGAGCTTATTTGCTATTTTCAGCTGTTTTATTCGTTTTACTTACAATTTAATATTACTAAATGCAACATTCATTGTATATTTATAATGTACAGTTAAGCCCGTGGCCAATATCTCATTCCACATTAAAACAGTGCAAAGAATCCCCATCAACGTTCCCTTCGAAGATGTCTGTTTTGAGGGGCCCTTTTTACGAAAAGCTTTTTGTCGCTTCAGTTTAGAGTGAGTGGTCCCCTTCGACACAGCACTCACGTATGGGTTCGTGACATATGTACTGTGACCATTTTTGCCAGATCTGTGTGACAAAAGCAGCCCGAGTGACAAGCAGTATTAAAAAACATAGTTTCTCTAAATAACACTTTCACCAAAATCCTAGGATGGGCTCATATTATTATACGTCTTGTCACAAATAAAAAAAAAAAGATCTATTAGCATGGATAAAAAATGCAAACCTCATTGAAAGGGTAAACTGTCTGGCAACTCTGCCTACATAGCTAATTCTTAACCTTTAGGAAGAAGAAGAAGGAGAAGGAGACCATATAATATAATTATACAAGAAAATAAACAAGGAGGCCTGAAGTGACTGGTGTAATGTGCAGTAGAATCAGGGGACATAAATTATAAGACACCGAATATAAAGAATAAGATAAAGGCATTTTAGAATAGTGTAAAAAAAAAAAGAAAAAAATAACCATAAAATATATAAAAAGATTTTTTTTATTTAATAAATATATATTTTTATATTTTAGCAGACAAAATTGTGTAAAACTCAACACTGCTCAAAGTTTAATACATGAAACATAGTATGTAATCAGCCATACTTCCCATTTCTGCACCGCTGACTTCCCCTTTTTGTACGATTTTTCCCTCAAATGCTTATCTGTGTGGGACCGAAGCACTGAACACAGTGTTTAAATTGTGCGTTAAGGCTGCTATGCCAGCTATGCTATAGAATGTAGCCCTGTTATGTCTAAAAACGGGTGCAAACAGCTTAGTACAAAGCCTTACCTTTATAACTGGTCTATTCTGTTCAATTCACTTTCATGCCATAGCTTCATTTCATTGCATTAAGCATCCTGCTGACAAATATGATCTGTAACACCCTAGATGACACAGCTATTGCATTCTTTCTATTACATCTCTCACGAGGAGCAACATTTCACCAAAAAAAGCCCCCAGTGCTTCATATTTATTTCCCTCCCCGAGGAGGTGCTTGGGCATCTTTCCAAATGAGTGACTACATTTCTTGAGAATCTTTCTTGCCTTATCTGAACATCAGACTACATCACTAATGAAAATAATGACTGATATAGGTCTGCTTTTTTTTTTTTTTTGGGTGCGTGCTTTATAGTGTCAGATTTTGCTCTTGGTATAGGAAACGTGACCACTTGAAAGTAGATCCGTTTAGTCTAAATCTAGTAGATACTAAAGCTTGTTTATGTTCAAAGAAATCTGAGGCTAAGCTATTTTGGAAACTGTTAGCGAAAAGCCTCATTTTACGGTGACCGGCATTTACTGTATATGAGGATGACTTTCTGAAACCTGTGGTTATTAAAATGAACTTTATGAACTGTTCTACTCAACATGTACTGTAATGTTCTTGAGAAACTGCTGAAATTAATGGAAATGTGCTCTGTCAAGGCACACTCTAATTGCACACTCTGTGTATAACTGAGCCACAAAGCCTTCTTGCAGAATAGTACTTAATAATTATGAACAAACTGCCAAGGCTTTTATGTCTTCTGAGATTCAATCAGTCTCTTTTCAAATAAAATGACGCCCCTGCTTTCAAACGCACAGCAATTTCTGGAATCTGGGATGTGAGTCATCCACATCAGTCGTTCTTTACCGAGAAGGATTCTTGATCACAAGCTCAAACAGTGTTTAATGCCTAACAGTGGCTTTACTGATTTGCACAGTCTATCTATCTATCTATCTATCTAGTTTTGTTTTTTATTATATGTAATGTTAAAGTTCTGCTTGAACTGCAACGAACCTAGAACAACAAGGCTTCGAGTGTACTGAGTCAATCAGTAGCTGAACCCTCCCACTTACATTACACAGCTTCACCACACTCAAAGGAGAAACACCACCCACACCACCCACCAACTAGGGAACAGTCACTCTACGAGAAGCACTGACTGAGCCTTTTTAATCACGGTTAGCATCAGGTAATATGCGTTACAGGTGACACGTTCCTGATCGTTTGCTTTTCCCTGTTGGCCGTGAAGGGAACTGCAGCCTGGTTCTTTGCTTGTGTAAATAAGCATGATGTTTGTCATGAGAAATAAAGCATCACATATGATTATGCAGGGAACTAATTTGAATTATTTTATGATTGCGAAATGTGCAATTGTGGCATGTCTGGGAAGGTAATTGTACATTTCACACACTAGGTGGAGACACAGACCTACTTACGAGTAAAGCAGTGAATTTTCTTTTCTTTTTTTTTTTTTGCATCGTGCCAATTTATCCAATCCAAATCCAAACTACATTGTATTATCCCTTTTATTTACCATGGTATATGATGTATTGTGCATATAAAGCAAACGCTTTTCCATCTGGGATGTGTATAAACACTTCTCTGGCTGTGTCGTATCTCTTCAAAGCGTTAGGTCAGTTGCGATATCCCTCTGTTTACTGGTCTCTCACCCAGGATGCTTTGCAGGCTTGTCATGACATGATTCATCTGTATGTGCAATATGCTTATGAATCGAAATGACATGCATAAATGTTCTCTCTGGTGCTTGCATAAGCAAGTCTGCTTCAGTTGGACTCTGAAGAACTGTTTTCTAGATAACTTTGTTATTTGAAACATCAGCATATTCAGAGTTATACGATTGTCAGAAATACAAAAAAAAAAACAGATGCCAGGCATTATTCTCCTCTCTACGTTTTGTAATAGAGTTTTAGATGCAAATTTGAAGTCATAGAATTTCGCAAACGTTTCACAGATATAATGTTTCTAATATTGTATCAGTCCTTGCCACTTTTGTCTTGTCATTTCAGTGGTAGATATTATTCATTTTTAGATAATTAGTAGATATTGCTAACATTACTGTCTCTAAAACCTTGTCTTAGAAGTCTGTAAGCGCGATTCTGTACTTTTTCATCAATCATCATTTGGCCCTTTTGTTTCTAATAAAAAGCAAGTTTAGATCTTGTAATATAGCTTTTATCATTTCGAGACCTCTTACAGTTCCTGCACTCTGCAGATTGATTGATTGATGATTATAATATCCGTTACGGTGTGTATCTTTCTTGAGAATTTTCAGAATTGTTGATTTTTCTATTTTGAATTTTAAATGAATTCTTTTCAGAATTATATTCAGTACTTTAATTATTACAAACTCTCGCTAAATGAATTTCACTCTCATAGCTACAATTATTTACAGGATTTACGGCATATTTACAATTATTTATAATTACAAGTCATCTTATTAATGTCACTGTAGTGTCTGTACAATTCATTGTAGGTCATGAATATATAATATAGTTTAGCTGGGGCCGTGAGGCTAAGCTACAGCTACGTTTAAATGTAAATATTAACATTTAGTCACTACACCAGTCATTTGTTTTGCGTGGTAGCTGCAATGTTGAATGCATAGTGTAGACAGATTCTCGCTAGGATTGGTATGTTTGCATTTCGTGCCCTTTCTGTTCTATCTTTAACACCAGAGCTGTCAAAATGTATCACTTATAATCCCACGAATCATCATCTACGAGAATCTAATTAACACATTTGATTTATCTGAAACAAAACACAGTTTAAGAGGCTGGCTCTCTGGAAGTATTGTTCGTGATGACTTCTCTACATTAATATAATACATTTGTCTTCAGGCTTTCGTGCTTTCTCCTTTACTAACAGAGATACAGATATGAGAAAAGCGTCGTTTTTTTCCTTCCATGAATGGCTCCTGAATAAAATCAAGGTCTGACATACTGACGCAAGATCTTACCAAGCGGAGCTAATACTTTCTAGCTAAGAGTTCTTCCTTAAAATCTATTAATTCAGCTGTGAAGAAGAGCTTTTAGTAGAATCATAAGAATTCTTAAGCTAAGAGTATGGATCTTCGGTAGCCAGTTTATCCTGTTCAGGGTTGCGGTGGATCAGGAGCCTATCCCAGGAAAACTGGACAATAAGTACTAATGCATCCCGGATGGAATGTTAGTCCACCGTAGGGCACCATGCACACACACATTCACACACTCATTCCCATCTAGGGACAATTTAGAGTTGCCAGTTCATCAACCAGCGTGTTTTTCGGAGGCGTGAGGCAATTTCATGTAGCCACATTAAAATAAAACTATTAAATAGGACAATGAAATGAAAATGTTGCTGATTTCAGACATGGAAACACAAAAAAATGTACATGATTACAACTCATCAGCTAACTGTCAGGTTAGTAATGGTGTCAGTGTGTAATGAGGTATAACTCCAGGGGCTATAGTTGCAAAAAACTGTTAAGGCTAATTGTCACTGTCATCGCAATTAAAGGCCAAAGAAACATAATGTGTTGTAGCCAAGGTATTGTGTTAGGGATGTGAGCAATTTAATGGCAACAAGCTTTTAAAAGGCATCAGGAATGTCAGTGCAGCTCACAGATCCAGGTTTTCTGCTGCTCAGCTTCAGAGCATCTACAAATGAACTGGGAATATTTCATTCGTTTGAAGTCAATCCTGTTGCAAAACCCGTGAACAAAATTTCATGTTCAGCAAACAAAACAATATTAATCTTTTAAACCCCTGGCCTTACACTCCCCAGCCACTTTAATAGGAACACCTGTACGCTTGTTCATTCATGCGATTATCTCATCAGCCAATCGAGTGGCAGTAGTGCAGTGCGTAAAATCATACAGATACAGGTTGCATCAAAAGATACATCAAACAGAATAGGGGGAAAAATGTGTTGCTTTGAACATGATATGGCTTTTGGTGCTAGACAACTGGTTGTTTTGAGTATTTCCGAAATTGCTGATTTTCTGGGATTTTCAGGCACAACAGTCTCTAGAGTTTGCACAGAACGGTGTGAAAAAAAACAAAATACGTCCAGTGAGCGGCAGTGCTGTGAGAGGAAACGCCTTGCTGCTAAGAGAGGTCAGAGGAGAATGGCCAGACTGGTTCAAGCTGATAAGAAGGCTATGGCAACTCAAATAATGGGCTACAACAGCAGAAGCCAACATCGAGTTCCAGTAATGTCAGCCAAGACCAGGAAGCTGAGGCTAAAGTGTGCAACTATACAACTATACAAGTGTCAGCTGTACAACTGGACAGCTGAAGATTGGGAAAAAACATTGCAGTTTGGATAATGGGAATGAGCAGGGGGAACATGCGTTCCTATTAAAGTGGCTGGTGAGTGCATATCGGCCATTCAACATAAAGTGCTTATTCACGCCATACATTTTAAATTCTGATGAAATGCTAATTGCCTCTTTTGAGTGATTAATGATCTTAATCAGACAGAAGCCGATGTTGCGTTAATTTGCAAACCTTTCCGTGCAGCACGCTCGCTGTCTCACTGTCCCATTTAACTAATGTTTAGTGTTATTTAAACATATTTATGCATTATTTCTGGAAAAACAGGACCTGCAATAAGCGCTAAGAGAGGCCCACTGGGGCAGGAATCACTCAGCCTCTTGGAGGACCAGTAGACAGGACAGTCTTTCCAAATTGGGCTCGTTTAACAATACTACGTCTCCTTTTTCCAAAGCCCCAATGTGTTTGGGGCTAGTTTCAGGACTTTTGTGTTATTTTTGAGATGTGGTTGGGCTGGAAATTGTTTTTGCTGAAACCTGTAAACCCTATTTAACAGCTACAGGAGCACACGCCATGAATCTAACACAGCTGAACAAAATGTACTATTCAAAACGAGCTGCTAGATTGTACGCTGTATGCTGTTGACTCTTAGCTCTTAGCTAAACAGTAGCCTAAAGCATAAGTCAAGTGTAGCGACTTAATTTTGTCTGAGGCTGTGTCGTTATTAATGATGTCCTGCCCCACCAGCATATATGGTCACAAGCACCTGCTGCTGAAAATAAATATTAAGCCTTGACTTTGGATATAGTAATAAGAATGATCCAGGGATATATACGTGGTATAAACATGAGTAGTTTTCAGTGAATGGTTGCCATGAAAGAAACCAGTGCTGTCAAACAATGCTGGCCATCTCAGGTTTGTTAAAGACCACACATGTTGCACTAATGAGCTTATGAACAGTGCTGCATTTCTGCCTCAGTGCCTGGATGCCAATTCCTGAAGCACCAGTGAGTGTGTGTCAGGAAATTCTACAGGTGAATGTCAGCGTGTGTGTGTGTGTGTGTGTGTGATTTTAAGACTCAAAGGAGGTTTGGCTGTGTAATCAGGCATGCGGGAAGATGTTTTAAGTAGGAGGGAGGCCAACTGAATGTAATAGTCTGACGTGATAGTTTTTAATAGAGCAGCGCAGGGGTCTTGTGTGTGTGTGTGTGTGTGTGTGTGTGTGTGTGTGTGTGTGTGTGTATGTTTGTGTGCCATATCGTTCTGCATTAAGTTACATGGCCACGGTAAGCATTTGCTGAATTGTTTCCTGTTAGTGATGGCTTAAAGCAGCACAGTGTATCCAAACTAAACACTTTTTTTTTTTACTTGATTTTAATGAGGTAGTTCTATTGCATAGGCACACACACACACACACGCACAGACACACACACACACATAAATTGGACCAACACAAACAGCCCAATCAAACACTAAGAGCTGTATTCAGAGTCAAAGTCCAAGACTTACAACAATATTTATGTGGGGAAGGTTAGGCATGTTCAGAGAGAGGCAGTTTTCTGGGTGCAAAATACCTGCGTGTGTAGATCACATCTGAAATTGCCAGATTTTTAAAAAAATTTAAATTTTTTTTTTTTGAGCAGGAGCGTCTGAGTCGCCGTTTTTAAATAGCAACTAGACCATCACCTTTAATGAGTGTGAACACTTGCCTTTTTTTTTTTTTTTGCTGGCAAATGTTAAATGATGTAAGCAATAGACAATAATAATAATAATAATAAACCTAGTCTGATGAGATATGCATAAGAAAATGGTAAGCACTGAAATAAACATCTAAAGGTGTCTAGTATATTGTCAATATATTGTTGCAGGAATAATCCTAGTTGTAATTAACACATTTTTTCACTGCAGATTTTGGCTGGATGATACTATTAATTAATTACCAATCATATTTATGTGTTTAATAAGGACCTTACATGGCATTCCGTGTTTTTTTTGTTTTTGTTTTTTTTTTTAGTGTATTTATAACCGAAAACATATTTTTATATTTGTCAGACAGTAGTGCTGGACTTCATACTGCTCCTCAGACAAGAAAAACATCCAGACACACCTCTGTTTTACACAAACTCTTCCCCATGCACTCGGTTTCCACACAACTTCTAAATAATGTTTAAGTCTAGATAAGTGTACTTTGATCTGAGGTCTGAATACTGCTGTGTACAATTTTGGTATTTAAAAAAATATTCATTAGATGTCAGAGCCAAAACATCCCAGCCCGTCAGGTTTCCAAGTCGAGCTATAAAATGTTTAGCGATTTTAAGCTCAGCGATGTTAAACACACTGACGAACTCTATTTCGCTTTAGAACTTTCCGTCGCCGTCGTGATTGACATCATGGGCTGCATCTCAATTGAAAACTCTGACGTTAACTTCAAAACTATTTACTAATATATATAAAAATTCTGACTTTTCGGTAGGTTTGAAGGCTACATGAGTAAATTCAAACACTAACTACAATAGAAAAACGTTCAAATTGCATGTTTTCTCAACAAATTTACTCTGTATATAATTAAAACACATATTTTATACTGGCTTTCTAACCACTGTGCCTAAAGACGTTCCACTAGTTACTAAAATTGAGGGTTTAAAACTTTGTCACAAAGAAAATCCATAAACGCAGCTTTGGTGGCAAATAGTAAACTGTCTAAAAAATGCAGGGGAAAGTAGTTAAACATGGAGGCTTAATCGGCGAACTCTCTGGGTGTGTTACAGAAGCTCAAAATCAAAACCCGTTAAAAGCAGCACATATCGTAGCCAAAACGTCTGCTTGTACTAAAAAGTACGCTTGAAGCAACATTTGCACCACGACAAACTGCTCCTCTATAGTGACATATCCTGTGTTGTAGCACCATCTGCTCTTCAACGTGTCTTGCCAAATTCAGTTTAGGTAATGTTTCGTTGGTCCTAATCAAGCAAATGCTATATTACTATGTAAAGAGGCTAATGCTACAGCTGCTATTAAAAACAATGAGTCATGACATGAATAAACAGTGGTAAGTAAATTTACAGTACCGGGACTTTGAGGACCTATTACACTGTTCTTTGCCCTGTGATGTGTGATTAAAGTGACGAAATCTGAAAACAAAATGTTTTAATTTGTAGTTGAGGACTGCTTTGTTTGTGTTATACAGCTGTCCTGCAGTGTCAGTTACTGTTGTTTGATCAATGCTGAAATGCTATTCGCTGTGCAAATAACCGTATCTATTATGGCTTTCATTTAGCGCGATAAACGGTTGTGGACAGCAGCTCTCACCAAAATTAGTTGGCTGTTAATTCCTTTTTCATCAGCTCAGGTTTCTGTTTGCCCTGGTTGTTTGCTGTAGCTCATAGAGAGCTAGACTGAACGGATAAATAAAGAGCAGCGATGAAAGTTACCTTCACCGCTATTGGTACATAGCCTCTGATGTATTTGCAAGCGGAAGCCTTTCCACTGCTGCTGGGAGAGGCTGGTTTATTGAATAACCAGCATAATATGCCTTTGGCTTTGTTTATTGTCAGTACAGCTGACAAGTGATTTCCTCCAGCCCCCTCCTCTCTCCTCTAAAACCTCCTCCCTTGCTCTCTCCACTTGCACAGCGTGGATACTCTCGCTAGCCCTTCAGTTCATGCGCCGGTGCTAGAGCTTTGGCTGCGTAGTCCTTGAGGAGAGAATTTCGCAAGGATGTTGACAGAAAGAGGAAAACATGCAAGTCTGACTGGATAAGCCTGGATAAGTGTTGGACTCCAGACTTCTTTTTCTACTCTGGCACAGTACCTACTTCTTTTATTTCTTCAAGTCTTGGTGTGGTGTTTGGGTTATCACCCTCTAACTCTGTGATGGCTCAACCAGGAGGCAGTCAGGACACCCTGGCGGTGCCTGTTAAGCAGCTCCACCAAGGGGACCAGGCAGGACTCAATGAGGACCTAGTGCGGATACTAAGGGAAAACCTGCTTCAGCAGGAGCGACCTCGGCGTCCCCGGCGAAGGAAGTCCCCATCTTCAGTGTCTCCACGGCTATCCCCAACTACGCTGTCGCCGCGCAACTCTCCTCGACTGTTGCGGCGCATGTTAATAAACAATAACATCCACAAACAGCGGCGCTTCACTGTAGCCCACACATGGTAAAGTATTAGAAACGTCAATTCTCTTGAAATCCCAGGTTCAACCACTTGTCTCAATGGAGTCCTGTATTTACGAGCTGATTACTGGCCTGTCCATCTCTGTTTGATTAGTTTCTCTTTTGTGTTCCTCTCTTATTTAAATAAGTACTATATTTACCCATCATCCCCATGATTATTCTTTATGACCTGTCACAGAGCATGAGTTACTGTAGTGGTTATTGAGGCTTCTATTTACACTCTTGGATGATTTCAAACTCGGAACAACTGCATATTCATTTTTTTCTACCGCAGTTTACTTCATTAATATTGTAGATCAGATGCTAGACTGCTGACATCCGGCTTCAGTTCCATCCAGCTACGTACTCCATAATTTAGAATTAATGCTTCCGATTTGTAGAGATGTTTGGCAGTACTTACGTGTTTAAGTCCATTTGTTATTGCAACATCTTTCTTCAGACATGAATATTTATTTAGGAAAAAAAAAAAAAATCTGAAAGCTGAGCAACATAGGATTTGAGAGGTGAATGAAGCAGTTTTTTTTTTTTTTTTCTCCCCAGAGCTAAATTAGAAAGAAATAACGGAACCTTTATACAAACACATTTGACATTTATAGAATTATTGATTATTGGTACTGTTAAATGAGAAGCTGATTGTAGTCTCATAATGAGCAGGCTAAATGTTAATAGAATGCCCTAGAGTGGCTCCTAACTTGAATTTGCTCTCAAGGGCAGGGAGCGTGACTGGAAATCAGTGTTGTTCTTCTTTTGTTTGCACTTAGGAAGTTGTTTGATATGCAGATGATATCGCGACAATTTTTGATTATAGTAGCTGATGGACAAAAAAAAAGAAACATTCACTCTTTCGCTTAAAATCAGAGTTTGTTATTTGTACAATGAGGAAGATGACCGAATCATACTTTCTATTTCATTTGCATGTATTTTTTTTTTTTTTTAATAAACATCCTTGCAAGCTCTAAAGACAGTATGGTGCAGAAGAGTCCTTGAGGGAAAAGCACATGCGTCTCACTGAACTACTATTTACTGACCTCGTGCTTAGCTAAACACATAATATCACAGCTGAACATGAATTAGCACTCTTTCTTCATGTCAGATTCACAGAGTACGTCTAAGTGAGAGGAAGCAAACACGACCACAGGTACATAGAGATATTTCTGAACGCCGGATATGGGATACGGTACAGTGATAATAAAGATAATAATACCGAAATTTTCTGCTATGTTGCTGCTACTAATGCACTGCACTGTGGATGATAGAGGATGAAGGTGACTGCTTTAGTCAGTCTAAGTAAACAGAGCAGTAATGAGAAGCAAACAGTTCTGCCAGCTGGAGGGAGAGGTTCACTGCTACTGTTTGACAACCATCCCCTTGTTTTATCTGTCCTGTTCTGTCATAAAATCCACTGCTTAATGTCGCCTCATTCTGCACAGGTAACGTCCCTGATTAGCAAACTCTCAGGAGCATCGCACTGCGGTTAGAACACATTTTGCGCATGTAGAGGGGATTTAAAAAAAAAGTGTCTGTATTCGAGTAGGACATTTGGTTGGCTTAGTGTGCATGACTCAAGCCTAGATTGAGACAGACCCGACACATGGCTTGTAGTCATCGCGCAAGGCATCTGGTGCTTGCAGCTTTCTGTGAAATCGCTTTCCAAAACATGCTTTAATGAGCTAATTCTGCTGATTCATAAATCACATTTCATTTCACAAACTTCGCTTCATACAAACAAGCCAACAAGCCAAGATATTTCAGATGGACAGGATCCTGGACTGCCATTGAGGCTAGCAGGGAGTTTGTTCGCGGTTCTTTCAGAGCCGGCTGTGTTGTTTGTGTAGGAAGGGCCATCACTGTTGATCTTGGGAGTTTTAATAACATCATGTTTGAGTGCCTGTATTCACCGGCAGCCTGAAATTGCCAATAAATCATGCTGGCAGGTCTTCCTGAATTGGCCACTGCTCTTTGTGCACTAGAATATTTGCCGAGCTATTTGCGGACAGGAGGATCTATGCAATCGGCGTGATAGACAGACTTCGACAGACTTTCTCTCTCTGTGATTAGAGAGTTAGAACTCACGCAAAGAAGTTTGAAACATTGTTAAATTGGTATATATGGATTAGTGGTCTGATGTTTAAGGATATCTGAAATAATAATAATACTGTTCAAATTGTGCTATTTCCCAAAAGGTGTCCCCAAAAAAATACAACAAAACAAAACAGAAAAAAAAAACTTTTTAATAGCTGCACTACCGCTGCTCCATATACTGTAATATCATTCTCTTTGAAATGACCATGCTGTGAACAGAGACCGTGATATACTGATATTGGATTATGTCATTATTATAGTGTCGTTGTTTGATTGCGTTCCACCAGCTATTCAGATTACGCAGCGATATGAGTAATATGGAGCTTAAAACTAAAGTAATAATAAAACGTGGCATGATAATAAAATGGGAGGAATTAATGGACGAGCTGCTGTAGATGTAGGCTATGAGAGGGAATACAGCATGCCAGCGTGATATTTGCTTTAAATTTCCAGGAGAGAGTGTGAAAGGCTGTCTTTTTTTTTTTGTCGAATCACACTCATTTCAATATGAAAGTGGCCAGCTGCAACTAGCGAAATATTCCTTCTCGCATCTCACAGCCAGCCTGAATGGTGCCATTCCCTTCACAACGCGTTGCCTCATTCATCCCCATCTCAGGTGCTCTCTCTCAACGGTGTTCCTCATTAGCATTCTGCATTCTCAATTTCACCGCTTACTGCCCGGGTTTATTCGTTACCACTCCGGCCCTCATTGGTCATTTTTGTCTAGCAAGGGCACGAGGATGGCGTTGCTAAGGGTGCCGTAGCTCTGCTTGTGGAACACAGTGCTAAGCATATTTTCCTTGTGTTATTTATTTATAGGCTAGTAAATGATTATGTATGTAGACCAATTTATAGTTTACAGTGTGCATCAATAACTAGGTTCAATAAGTCAATATTTGACGTACATACAATGTATCTGACGTAGTCACAGTTAGTGATATTAGATGGGACAGCTAAAATTAGGATTAAAAAGAAATGTAATAATTAATCGCACAATTTGTTGTGATGAATTGCAGTTAATGGCTTTTTTTCTTCTTAAGACTGAAGCTTGTAATAATGGATGTTTAAATGGAATTATCCTAGAATCAACAAGAAATATATTTAAATTCAAATAATACTGTTTAATAGCATCTTTTTTCTTTTTTTTTCTTTTTTTTAACTTGGAACACAGATTCGCTCCTGTGAGCAGCAGATATCCAGTAAAACCATCAAGGCCCTCGAAACTGACTGTCAGGTTGAAATAGAAATAATAACAAAACCCAGGCCTATATGTTAAAGTGCCAGTTGAATTTCCAAACTATCAGGGACATTAAAATTAGCTTTGAAGGCAATCATTTATTACATGCACTAATATAAATGAAAATTAACGGGGAAAATGTGTTCCATATTCGAGTGCCAGCTGGATTTCAGAGAGGTCCACAATAGTCCTTGCGAATATGAAAAAAAAGAAGAAGGAAGGATTCTACTGAGAGCTCAGCACAAAGCGCGTGTTCTCGACACGATGACGAGACCCGAGTAGCCACCCAATATGTAGTCTTTTTTTTTTTTTTTCCCAAAAAAAAGTAAACCAACATTCAGAAAGCTGGTGGGAAAATATAAGTACACCCTGTACAACAGTAAATTGAAGTATAGAAGTAAGAAGATTCTGTAGCAGTTTATCAGTCTCTCACATCATTTTGGAGAATTTCAGTCCACTCTTCTTTACAACATTGCTTCAGTTCATTGATGTTTGAGGGCATTTGTTTACAACTCTCTTAAGATCAGCATCTCAGTGGGGTTGAGCTCTGGACTTTGACTTGACCACTGATAATCTCTGATAGTCAGCTACTTAGCTGAGATGACATGGGCGCTGCAAAAATGGAGCTCTTCGGACCAATTGTGCCTCCTAACCGCCTATAACACCAGCCGTCTTCTGTTAGCTTGGATAGGTGTCTGATTAGATAGCGTGCAGTAAAAAAACAGTGTGTTTATGAACACTTTTTCTTATTCAACAGCACAACATGACATTTTAGGAAACAAATCCTGGCTTGCTCTTAAAAATCATTATAGTTTCCCACTATGTTTATTCAGTTGACGTCAGAGTGACGTGTATCACTCAGAGGTCTATTACACACACACACACACACACACACACACACACAGTGATATGCAGCTGCATTTGTTTATTCTGTTTTTAAAAAGTGTTTCACGTCAATTGCTCTACTGGCTTCATGCCGTGTTTCCTCCGAATACCAAACATGGTAAACATAAAAGTCGTAACCCTTTCATTCAAACCAAAATAACATTAAGCTTGTGGTTCTGTTGTCTGTCCTTTTGTGTACTTTGACTGGACAATGTGTGTTACTTTTAGTTTCTCCCCCCAAAGGCGTTTTAGGGAAAAAAAAAAAAGGATGACATAGTGACTGTATTTCACAAGCACCTTCTCAAGTGGAAGTGAGAAGGCGAAGTGTCAGGCCCAGTGTTCCTGGGATAGGCTCCGAATCCACCACGACGCTGATCAGGATAAAGTGCTTACTGAAAGTGAGTGAGTGAGAGAGTGTGGTCACCTGACACGACTGTCACTGATAGAATGCATGATTCTACAGTCTGGGCTAGAAAGAAATCAGCCCCAGCCTTATGACTGTCTTATGACTGTTGGTGCTGCTATTGTGCAAATCCACCTTAAGATTTTTGTTAACAGTTGTCTGTTACTCTGGATATAGATGTGTGTGTGTGTGTGTGTGTGTGCATTTGTAACAGTTGGTGTGTCCATTTGTACAGTCTGTGTGTATGTTAGGAATGCTTTCTTTGGATTGAACAGAAAATACACCCTAAACGATTGCAAATACAGATCCGAACAATAGGCGGAGTCTTTTATTTTATTTTATTTATTTATTTGAGAAAGGGATCATTAATACCTGAGGAGAGGACTTTTTCTTTATCGCTATGATAATGAAGTGTCTGAGTGGTATAGTTATACCGATTGGATTCGGGCTGGTGAAATACGTCCTTTGCATCCTTTGTTTAAGGTTGTCATGTGAGTGCTTGTGTCTCCACCTCTAATGCACAGAATGTACAGATCCCTTGTTTAGACTCAATGACTGTAGCACTGAACAGCACGTTCTCAGTAAAGAATCCTGCTGAAGATATACCCGAGTCTCCTGGTATCTCTCTCACATGAGAGCAAGAAAGCTTATTCGGGCACCAGTTCTATATTTTGGATCACAAACAACTCCCAGGACTGATCAGTTTTACCATTTGCATTTACAGCCGCCCTTCCGGCAAGCCGAGCCTGGGCCAATAAACTGCACACGCATGTATTCTCTTACTGCATCTTAGTGACATTTATTTCCCAGGTAACCTAGTTTTCCAGGAAATCCTTTTAGGCCATGGTATTTTGCTCGAGGTGGTCCATTTTGCGCAGTTTAATGGCGCTAACCCCGGCTTGCCGGAGAGGCGGTTGTAAATGTAAATTGTAAAATTGATCAGCCATGGGAGGTGGACATGTCGTGATCCAAAACTGGACTGTTTGAATAAGCTAGTTTGTTCTCCTGAGAGGGATCCTTGTTTTTTTTTGTTGTTTTTTTTTCTAGTTAAGTGCAATTCTTTTTTTCATGTAGAAAGCAATTTTCATCTGAACCCACGACGATGTTCATACTGCTCGGTAAATATTTCAAACGTAGGTTATTTGGAGACTTTTCCCTTGATACAGAGCCAGCAATGACCTTTCATTCAAATAATCATTAAATAAGAGATGGTCAAATTTGCCCAGAGACAGCCATGGATTAGCTTCCTAATCATTGGTGAATGTGACACAATGACGTGATTGATAAACTCAGGCGCAGATCATTGACTGTAACTAGTTATTAATTACTAGAATGAAACTACTTGAACCTCAACAAATCTCATTAAAATTTTCAGCCAGGGGATTGTTCCACTTAGTCCTGAAGAGCACACTGTGTGCAGGTGTGTTGTGTAAACATGTAAAAACAGGCCTCGCTGATGCCTAGCCATGAATATGGAAAGCTAAATGAGAAAGGGCTTTGGCCCAAAAGTAATAGCTTTGATTAGTGGAAAGATATCCACACCACAAGTTAATCTGTATCTGTGATCTGTTCATCGGTACCTTTTCTGCTTACTTCTGTTTTTTTGCGCACACAGACACAACCGCAAAGCACTGTGGTCTGTCCTGTGATTAGCAACAAACAACCAAGAAGGAGATATACACGAGGCAGGTTTAGCTTAGCTTAGCCATGTTTGCTCTTTTCTCTTTTTTTCTCCTTTCATTTCTGCTTCTTTTTTTTTTTTTTTTTTTTTTTTTTTTTTTTTTTTTTTTTTTTTTTTTTTTTTTTTTTTTTTTTTTTTTTTTTTTTTTTTTTTTTTTTTTTTTTTTTTTTTTTTTTTTTTTTTTTTTTTTTTTTTTTTTTTTTTTTTTTTTTTAAGTGATACTTGCTGACTTAATTTGTGACCACTAGAGGGACACAATCCATAACAACAGCTCAGAGAGCTGCCCGATGTTTACTCAGCAACACACTTTTTCCACATTCACATGGTGGTTCATTTTACAACGAGTTACAACGAGTTACTTATGTCAGGTCAGATTATCCACCTGATCACTGATGATTAGATTGTCATCAAAATAACAAGATAATCTGAAGTGATGAGCCATGAGTTTGCTTTAGTTCGAACTGTCTTTAACGTGTTAAAAAGGCAATAGTCGTTGTCCTTACTATCCGTAACAGAATGTCTATTTTACCTGTCTTTTTCAGATTCGTCTTCATTACTGTGCTTTCACCACATGCTATATTAATGCATTTTTCCTCTGTATGCTGTACCTTCTGAGAACAAAGTTATTGGGACATGAAACAGAATTTGTATGCATCAGCAGAGATGAAGTCATGCGTGGGCTCCTTCTCTGGTTAAAGAGCCGCAATAAAAAGTGATTGGATGGAGAGACTGTAATTTAAAATGATCTCATATATAGGCTTCAATAGATGACATGAACAGAGCGTTTAAACACTGATGTAATCAGCTTAGACATGTGTTAGTTGCAGGTGATATGAGGTGCATGAGGTATGAGTTATTCAGTAACCGATTCTTGTTCTGACACTGAACAGTTCGCTATAATCAGACTGTACTATCATTATTCAAAGAAAAGTATCTGGAAAAAAAAAAAAAGGTTTGGATTAACTATCACTAATCACTCTACACAGCCTATGGCCTGCTTTATGGGAACCTAAATGACCTTGAAATATCTGAAGGGCATTTAAAACCCCCTTTGGTGGGTCAGGACATTCCTCCTGTTTATAACTAGCCACCGTTAGCCAGTTTCATTAATTGGACAATATTAGTCTATTTACTTCTAGTTTCAACTCTAAAAGCATTATGGAAAGTAATCCACGTTGTTTTATTAAACCTGCTGTTGTATTCGCATGCACCTTCTCAATCACTGCTGATGATGTGGCTTAATTAAATAAGCCGCAATGCAGACAAAATGTAGGGGGCACGACTTGAAGCACTGTCAGTTTAAGGTGTGACTCTATAGTCTGGGCTAGAAACAGTTCAGCTTCTTACCATTCTGGTGTATTTTTACTTACAGCCATGATTTCCCTAAGTTTCAGAAAAAAAAAAAGAAAAAAAAAGCATCCACTTTAGAACATTTGTTAACAGCAAATACAACAAAAATGGATGCAAAGGATTAAAGCACAGGGCTCCATATTGTCAAGAGATCGCAAGCTCGGGTCCCAACGATGCAACAGCCATTCTCTCTCCCCTGTCAATCACAGCGACATAAGCAGTCATGGATGTCTGTGAGCTCATGTATATGCTGATTCCTGCCGATTTCTCTGTTGTAACTGGTAATCCAGTACATGAACACGCAACACTAATAAGTGCAGCTGCTAGTGAACCTTTTGATTTAAAAAAGATGTGTATGCATTATCGCCTACAAAGGCTTCCGGGTCCAGTTCCATTCCTCACAACCCGATTTTGTGGCTGTTCAATAAATATGACACTACGGTAGCCAATACTAATACTAACTAACTACAACAGAGACATGACCAGGCATCAAATGATACAACCAAAGGAAAAAAAAAAAAAAAAAAAAACTTTCGAGACTCCAACAAGACTACTGGGGATAAACAAGACTCAGATCTTAACTAGAGACTTGGCAAGACTTCACAAAGAAATCCTGAAAACTGTGACTTTATACGGAAGCTGGAGTCAGAGGTCGCGCAGGAACTAAGGGGATCGAGACCTCTGCTGGTGGGGAAGCGTTATAACCGTTTTAACCAGATTTAATCCACACCAGCTGTGACACGGCCATAAAAACTCGCACTCATTTGTCGAGCTGTGCGCGTCAGTAAAGTGTAAACACCGCCGAAATCCCTCCTAATCCAGTCATTTTGCTGCTGACTCTTCTCTATATTCCTCCATGTCATTTACTTTCATGCCTTTTGAAGTGCGTAAGCCTGATACCTAGTGAGAGAGAAGACAGAATCCACACTTGCCCTAAATTATACCACTTACATTCGGCATGTAACCTGTCAGTGAAATCCAATCGTGTGTCATTATCTGAAAATGTCATTTTGTGCCGCACGGTGCGCGCTCCCTTCCTTAAAGGTAACGAGAGGAGCTGATTTGATTAAATATCCCAGCAGCATGCCTAACCACCTGTGACGACACTCACGAAGATACCAGAAATAACCAAGGCAGCTCTTTTAACATATTTTTGTTCAAAAAAACATGGCCGTAAAATTTCAAGCGTCATTGTGCATGGACCGAACAGTCGAAAAAAATTCTACCCAAAGACTTTTGTTTTATTACACATGAACAGACTTTACATTTATTCATATATACTGTAATGTTTGTTTACACTGATGGCACATAGTACTGCATTTTAAAGTGCAAAGCTGTATTTTAACAGCACTGTGTATTAATAATAATAACTTACTGTAAAAACACTACTGCCATTTTATATAATTTTATTTATTTATGTAAAATTAAATGGGCAAGAGGCAAAAACCCTGAAAAAAGAGTCAGAAAACAATGTTTTTATTAAACCGAAACAAGACGTTGCTAAAATGAATGATGAGAATAAACGATAGAATCAGTGGGTCACAGTTCTGAATAACTACAGGAAAAAAAAAAAACAAGAAAAATGCTATATAGGTTTTTGAAAAATTTTTTTTTTCATGTTATTCTTTTTTGAATAGCATTTGTAACTATATATTTTAATTGAAATAACAGGCTAGCTAGCTAGTTACCTATCTAGCTATGATGAAATTACCTCCAAATGTTCCACTTACCCTGCTTCTCTAAAATGATTGACACTATGCTTTTCTTTTTTTTTTTTTACATAAAAATTAGGACAAAGATATGAAAAATGAATTCTTTTGAGGAAAAGAAAGCATTCTCTGCTATCTGCGTCGCCCTAAAACCTTGCCTTTTCGTAACTTCTCGAAGTATTAAAATCATTCAGTTATCGCAAGCCCTAGCGATATGCATATCGCGATATTTTATTTTCGATTTATTGTGCGGCACATTATTAACCCTTGATGCTAAATGTAAATTTCATTATTTCATGTGCTATATTTAGTGTACATGTGTATGTGTTACAAATTATGCTGGTATGTCATATGTAGTCTTGTACTTTTTCCACGGGTGGAGAGTAAGCTTCAGTTTGACAGCAAGCTTAGTGTTAGTTTTGGAAAGCCTGCTGTTATCTGATGACTGTTTTTACAGCCTGCTATATCAGCAAGGCTCGGCCGATTAGGTTGCCGTGAAAAGAAATATTCTGCTGCACTTGGCACTTTCCTTACAGCCCATCGTTTCGGTCCGTTGCAGTATTCACAGCTGTCCGTGCACACGTTATTGCATGCTTAGTGTGATTTCTTAATTACCCCTAGCAGAGCATGAAAGGCCCATTAATGAATCCCACAGCTCTTTGTTTCTCTTATCATGGAGGCTATCGTGAAGAGGGCTAGGTTAAACACCGCAGTCTGAAAGAGAAAAAAAAAAGAGAGGAGGGGCTGTTAGGGAGAGAGAGAGCGGCGTGACGACGTGGGGAGAGAAGCTAAATAGTTTTGCGTAAATGTTAGAATCACATGCTGCTTACCCTTCACTTGCTGTGTTAAACTCGGACGCTAAGTATCTCTGGAGGGGTGGAGCCTTATGCAACATTTCATGTGCGATAATCCTATAATCCAATATCATGGATTTCCTTATAATCACAGTATAAGATAACATACACGGAGATTTATACCAGTTTTATACAACTTTTACACTTAACACTATGATGTTAGAAACGTATAGCTGTGGAAACGGTTAGTGGATAAGAAAAGGTGACAGAAGTTCACGGAGGAATTCCATGAGGAACTATCAGTATCACGCATGAAAGAAGCTTTGTTGAATGACTGGCAGATCCAGGTGGCATTGCACGAGTGTGTGCGTGCGCGCGCGTGTGTGTGTGTGTGTGTGTGTGTGCGCGCTGAAATCAGTTATGTGTTTAAGGGTGTGTATGTATATTGTCATGAATGCACAAGAACGTATCATTAAGCATTGTAGTAGATGTGACTTTTAATAGTAATAATAATAATAATAATAATGATGATGATGATGATGACAAACAGAAAGATCAATTAAAATAAAATGTAAAAATATGAAATATAAATAAAACTACACACCGTCGGTGGTTGGTCCCCTGATACAACAAAATACACTTACCGTCAGCATTATTAGGATCACCTGAACACCTGCTCATTTATGCAGTTATCCAAGCAGCCAGTCATGTGGCAGCAGCACAACGCATAAAATGATGCAGATACAGGTCAAGCGCTTGGGTTAATGTTCACATCAAACATCAGAATGGGGAAAAAGTGCGATCTCTGTGACTTTAACCATGGCAGGGATGTTGGTGCCAGATGGGCTGGTTTGAGTATTTCAGAAACTGCTGATCTCCTGGGAATTTCACACACAGCAGTCACTGGAGCTTACACAGAATGGTGTAAACTACAGGTGTTCTTATTAAAATGAACTGTGAGTATAGATTTATATATATATATATATATATATATATATATATATATATATATATATATATATATATATATATATATCATGTTAGTCATGTTAAGACCTCAACCCAACTGAGTAGGCTGTTCACTTACTGAAGACAAAACTGAATCCAAAAAGACCCACAAACAAGCAGCAACTCAAGACAGCTGAAGTAAAGACCTGGCAAAGCATCTCAAGGGAGGAAACTTAGTATTTGGTGATGTTCATGGGATCCAGACTTGTCATTGACTGCAAAGAATTCGCATCCAAGTATTAAAAATCTATCCTAATATTTATTATTGTTAGTCTGTCCAATTACTTTTGAGCCTGTGAAAATGGAGGGACTCCATTTACTTTACTTGAGGTAAAGCTGAAATTCTACACTTCAGTCACATTCTTGCTTCATTTCTAATCTATCGTGGTTGTCTACAGAGGCAATATTACGAAAACTGCGTCACTGTCCAAATACTTACGGACCTGTATGTATGTATGTATGTATGTATAACAGACACAGCCAGTAACCAGGTAAATATGGCATAAATAAAAATAATATGAAAAAAAAAACTATGCACATTTGGTACATTCATCTACTATTAAATACAGAAAGTGAAAGCAAAAAGACCAAATGAAATCAAATAATTATTTAAATGATTATTATTGTAATATATTCTCTATAGTCAATATTTAATTTCAAATGGAGAATGTCCATGAGCAGTGTAACACAGCATCTATTTTAAATCGAACTAAACAAAATATGAAAACGTCGACTTCAGCTTATTACTCGTGAGGAACGTTTCTGGGTAACGTTCGCCTAAATCCACACTGCGTAAGTGTGCTGCGTGCATTATTCATAGGATTTGCCTTTCTCTGCTGATGTCATGCTCCATTTTGTTCCTTGTGTTTTAGCTTCAGCACACCAACATGCTTCTCTCCATCCCTGTAATCTCACTAAACGTTATGAACAGTGTTTATTTTAAATCTTTACTCCTCTTACGTTTGTTCCTTGTACCATTGAAAAGAGTTTTACATGCACATCGGGACTTTTTCTTCACCTTGTTCATTAGGAGTCAGAAAGCCTACTGAAATAAAAAAAGCACATTACAAATTAAAAGGAATTTAAACCAAATTTCCTGTTGTCTTCCAGAGAGACATAAATAGCCTGAAGCACCAAACAGCATATGTGTATGAGCAGCTAGTAATGGGAAGGTATTTGCTTACTGAAAGTCTTACATAGTCTTACGTGGTCCTAATGCTCCAATCAGATTTTCAGAGTGAGAAAGGAAAAGCACTGGTCGTTACACGTGTCTACGCATAAGTGAGAACAGTAGATAAATCTTTTGTTATTCTTAGGTAAAATACAAGCCAGACCATTGACGTCAGTACACCTTGTTTTTACGCCTGTCCCTGTCTCTCTGTAGCAACACGGTCACTGTTCGCTGGAAAGCCGCATGTGAGGAGCTTTCATGCTCCTGCACGGAAAAAAAAATGCACACAACCCAAATGTGGGGAAAACATTCTACGTGCGTTTGTGCAACCTGCCTTTGTTTTGCTTATCGAAAAGTTCCGTCATTACACGGTGCCTCTGTGATAAAGGTGTTTTCCACTCATCTGAAGCAGCCGCTTAAGTCCAAATCACATTTCTAAAACACTAATTCACACAAAGGCAGCTGTAAAAATCGCTCTGCCCAGAAACCGTTCCTAAACTTTGATATTTTAAAATTAAACTGGCTCTTGTGAATTCCCCGAAAGAGGTAATGAATTCTAGTGTGCCTCGGCTTAGTGAGCTGCCTGTGAATTCATCCTTAATGTGCCATGCCTCCTGCCATGAATTATTTAGGAGATGCTTTTTACTGAAACATACCGCTCTAGTGTGAATATGCAAGCAGTAAACGAAGTTTCATGTGTGTGTGGGTGGATTTCATTTAAGAGTAACAAAGATCTTGAGGATGTAGCTGAAATTGAAGCCCGATGGCGACGCAGCGGGGAGCGTTGTCACCTCACAGCTCAAGGGTCCCCGGTTTGATCCAGAGCTCTGGTTATTCTCTGTGTCCGTTTGGATTTCTCTGCTTTCGTCTCAATTCTCAGAAATATCCCAGTGAGCGGATTGGGGATTCTAAATTGGCTTCAGGTTATGAATGAGTGTGCGAACGGTGCTCTGAGATGGATTGGCGTCCCATCCAGGATGTACTCCCTCATCACGCCTAGCGTTACAGGGATACCGGGGTTCCGGGATCCACCGCAACCCTGATAAAGGATAAAGTGTCTAATGAAGATGAATGAATAATTGGATGGATGAATAAATCCAGAATGAGCTCTACATCAGGGAAGCCAATATCAAGTGCTGAGTCCAGTAGAGTAGGTTGTGTTTCCATCTTTTCTTTTTTTTTTTTTTCATTTGGAATAAAATTCCCAAAAATTGTGTGTTTCCGTCCTCTGATTCCATCATGAGAGAATAGGAGCTACAAGTCTGATTTTTATCTAATCAGCTAAGTGGATTTTATGTGGTCATTTTTGTGCGACTTCATTATACATGCTAGATAAAAACCCAGAGCAATAAAGCTAACTGTTTCTTGAGGAAGAAAACCTCCCACGGCCATTGCATCAATTACTACTTTCACAAGTTCTCAGCATTAGCGTGTGTGTGTGTGTGTGTGTGAGAGGGAGTTTTGGATGCAGAGCCTGGTGCTGATAGTAACACATTATAAATAGAGCTTACAATGGGGGGCGGAGGTAGATGTAGACAGTGCTGCCGAGTTTTAAAAATTGTTGTGTGTATTTTTTTTTTGAATACGGTCCAGCTGTCCGCAGTGACTCAGCACTTTACCATGGAGAGTCTGAGCGGGCGTAGCGTTTTAACACTCCTCACTTTAATGCAGCAGATTAATCGGAGCCATTTCACAACCACTAGCAGTGGCCTTTCAGCTAAAAGCTCCACTTCCACCCGTGTGACTGTTATTGTATTTAAAAAATAAAATGACCCAGTTCATATTATTCACGACCTCCTTCTGTCCTTTTTTCTCTTTTAGGTAAGTTACTGATGTGGAGGATCAATATGCTGTTGTATCAGTTATTCTTGGTAAAGTATTGCATCATTTTTTTACTAGTACTGATTATATATGAGTAATGGAGTAACAGCTGGGGGTGTACTACTGTATCTTGACATAATATTTTGTACGCTAAATACACTGTATGGCTGAAAGTATGCGGACACCTGACCATCACACCCACATGTGGCTCTTCCCCAAACTGTTGCCACAAAGATTTAAGCACATAATTGTATAGGATGCCTTTGTATGCTGTAGCGTTACAGTCTCCCTTCACTGGACCTAGGATACCAAAACACGTTCCAGCATGACGAGCTCCACGAAGACCTGGTTTGCCAAGGTTGGAGTGGAAGAACTTGAATTGCCTGCACAAAACCCTGACCTCGAACCCCACTGAACACCTTTGGGATGAACTGGAACACTGACTGCACCCCAGAACCCCTCAGTGCCTGGCTTTACTAATGCTCATGTGGCTGAACAAGCATGAATCTCCACAGCCACACTCCAAAATCTAGTGGAAAGCCTTCCCAGAAGAGTGAAGTTTATTAAAACAGCAAATGAAATGGGATATTCAACAAGCACATATGTGTGTTATGGTCAGGTGTCCACATACTTTTGGCCATGTAGTGTATTTGATTTTGGCCAAAGTGACTAGCACTAGCAAACTCAACATAATGAGTGAAAAGAGCTTGGACAAATGATGCCAAGTGGCAAATACGTCCCAAAATACATTCAAACAAACGTGTTTGAATTTAAACGGAATATTTAAACTTCAAAATGTGAATTTTGAATTAAAGTTCTAGCTACAAAAGCTAGATAGTGTGGTGCAAAAGCAGTGGCATGAAATATATTTTAACACATATGAAATATGCATCTAAACCAATAAATTGAGAGCCAGCTCTGACCCCAAATTCACACCAGCGTTAGGAACGGTGTTCTTTTTATCTCTCTCGCCTTTTTTTTTTTTTTTGAAGTGAGCTTAATTTAGCAAGAACTGATGCCAAGTGTACAACTGTGCCAGCGAAACACTGGTGATACGGACAGGTGAAGTTGGGCAGCTGTGATTACAATCCAATCCAAAAAAAAAAAAAAAAAGTGACATGACACTATGGAGCAGTGAACAAACAGCGTATGATTGAGTATCCTGAGTATCATTACTGTACAAATACTTACAAAGAGGTTGCACAGGTTAAAGACTGCACAATCATCATACATTTGTAGATTATGATTTTAAATAAATGAAAGTATGCTTGTGTGGTTTGGACGGAGCTTAAGTGCCTAAAAAAAAAAAAACTCCACTTCAGAAACATGCCATCAGAAGTGTAGCCAGTGTGAATTAGCCTTTAGGCTACATGGCCTACTGTTCTGCTGCATGATATCCCCGTTAAGTGTAATACTATAAATACAGCGTGACATCATAATGTATATACATATAGTCGAGAGAACTTCACTTCATAAGGGCCTTCGGCAAGCCTTTTCAAGAAACACGTATAATAAAATATTGAAAAAGCTATAACTATCACGCTTATTACCCGTGCTGAATCTGTAATGTAACGGCTAGTGCTTAAATAAATTGTCTTATGTGATTCTATAAATTGGTGTTCTAAACTAAATGCTACGGGGTGCGGTTTAGCCCAAAGCTATTTGTAAAATGAGCTGTAAATGCAGGTCAATGCATCAGGGAGACAGCCTGCTCTTGATTTGTTAATATTTGTCTTGAGGCAGTAAATCCAGCAAACATTATGTTCTGTTCTGTGCCAGTTTACAAGTTACTGAACCACATCATTAGAGTTCTCAGCAATGTCCTTACTGAAATGGCCATTCATTTTCCTTATTTACATATCCTTGTACAACCAGCAGAACCTGATTACTTTTGATAGTAGATAAGATATCTCATTATTTAAAGTGCTGTGAGCTTTATAATTCAACGTTATTTAATACTAAGCTGTTAAGTTGACTTGCGTAAGGGCAAGAAGTCACAGCCATGTCATTTCACGCCGTATTTCATGTTGGCGTTCTCAGAACAGTGACACAGTGTAGGAGCTTTCTCATACGGTTATTGTAATGCACTTTAAAAAAAAAAAAAAATTCCCCTGGAGAACCACAGCAGAAAGAAAGTTGAGAAATAAACATGCAGGGGCCTACTGTAGGAGGGTGACTTTTTCCCTACATGTTCATCTTTGAACATAACCAAATTAAAACAGTGCAGTTGCATTTTTTTTGGTTCATCTCATTCCTATAGTGAAATGTCTCCCACCTCAAATATTCTACTGATATTCTAGTCCAAATGACTTGTTCCATTTGAACTGTTATTTCATAGCCCAGCTGCAAATCTCCCATTCCACCACATCCCAAAGATGCTCTACTGGATTCAGACCTGGTGACTGAGAAGGCCATTGAAGTACGCTGAAGTCGTTGTCATGTCTAAGGCAGTTTGAGACAACTTGTGCTTTGTGACATGGCGCATTATCATGCTGGAAGTAGCCATTAAAAGATGGGGAAATTGTGTGCATTAAGGGACGCCAAGATCCCAGTGTGCGCCAAGAAAACATTCCCCGCAACATTACACCACCACCACCAGCCTGATTGTTCATGGACCAGCCGTGGGTCCAGGGATTCATGCCGTTGATGCTAAATTCAAACCCTAGAATCTGCATGTCACAGCAAAAAGCAAGACGCATCAGACTAGGCAACGTTTTTCCAGTCTTTAGCTGGCCAGTTCTAGCCTCGTATTCCTGTTCTTGGCTGAATGGAGTAATGTTCAAAGCATAGTGTGTTTTCTGAGATGCGATTGTAAAGAGTTGTTATTTAGGCCTTCCTGTCAGCTCAAACCAGTCTTGCCCTTCTCCCCCTCTTTTGACCGCAAAACTACCTTTCACTGGATGTTTTTCCGTGGAAGCTCTAGAGACTGTTGTGCGTGAAAATCTGAGGTGATCATCAGTTTCGATATTAATTAATAATTATAAGTAATAATTATTAATTAATTGTATTGTTCCTGTAAAATCTGCTTTTTGCACAGAATAGATCTTATCATTAGATCATTTCTTATCTCAACAATTGCAATTTATATGGATTAAATTATTAGCAACACTTATTTAAAGTGAGTTGTAAGCGTAGCATATGAGTGCTCGGTCAGCTTATCCTTCAAACGGTGTGCATGTCTTATTTGCTTGTCTGAGTGAACAAAAACTTACTTACTGGAATTGCTGTCTGCCATCAAATTAAACTGCCAGATTTCATTGTCCAGTCACGTAGATATTCTTTGTTAGCCATACACACGTGTCCAGTGGACTGAAAAAATGCTGTTTGTCCAACACAATAAAACAGGAGCACAATACTTGATCCAGATTTCAATTATTTTGATGCAGTCACAGGTTTACGTATATCAGATATTTTAAACCGTACGCAAATTCTGATCAGATTTTAGAACTGAAACGATCCATTTTATAATCTGGTTTTGACGTCAGTTGTTCAAGTTACTGAGTTGGCCTTGCCTGGTCTAGCCCCTCTGTTGATAACCTGAGCTCTTGTGTTAGGGATTGTTTAGACTGTGCTGCTTGTGTGTCACTGAGGGCCAGGAGCCGTTAATAACCATGTGATCGTGGTAAGATTTAATTATTCCGTGTAAACAGACTACAGTCATTTTCCCACAGAATGATTTCAGTATCATCTGAATGACACCCGGGTCTTTTGACAGTGATTTGTGGTTTCTTTTCATGTCTTCAGGACTTCAGGTAATGAATGTACAGCATCGTTTTACTCAACAAACTTTTTGACACATAGTCTACGGTTATATTTTCTTCTGAATGTCAAATTTGAATGAGTAATTTCTTATTTTTGTTATTGATATGATTTAATATTAATCCATGTATGGAACAGTAATAGAAGAATCATAAACTCGTCATAGCTGTGAGATAAACGTGGCTAAACACTTAGGTTTATATGTTTTGTTTCTCTGATCAAAGGCCACTTGCCATTTTACCTCTAACATGTCAGGCCATATGTTAGTGGGAAAGCTATAAATGGCCTTTGAAGTGGAGAAAATGGCGTGATTCATCCCGGGAGAAAATGCTGAGAAAATGTGTTTTTGCCAAAGGGTCAGTCTTGGGTGAAACTGTTAGCATGGAAAAGCCAAACACACTGAAGTAGGAGTATATAGAGAATATAGACAAGTACATACAACATCTGGAAACACAGTACTGAGTGATGAATGATTACAGTTAGAGGAGTTTTTGGTTCTCAAGAATTTGGATTGGGAATTTGATTTAAATTCACTCACAATGGATTGCAGGTTTTAAAGTGAAACGTCAGTAAGAGATAAGAGATGACAAGGCATGCAGTTCCAGGAAAATAATCAGAGATGGGTTGTTTGTGACCTGACTGTTACCATCTCAAGTTGGTTATCCTAGCACATCACAAAAGCGTTTTATTCCCCTTATACAACCTTAATTTATTTTTATTTTTATTTATTGAAGAACAACACATCATACTTTTTACCATTAATAGTTATATGTTTTTAAAGTCCACAAAACAAGTTAGTTCCTGTTATCACTTACTCTATCTTGAAGTTAAACTTGAAGAAAATTATTATAAAGTTACTACAAACCTTGAAATCCTCTCTCTTTACACTTTCCTGTGGTATAAAACCTAAAGGAACAACCTTACCTCTGACTGTAACGGATCACTGACACTGGAGACTCCTTACATGAATGTTAAATGAACATCTCCTCCATATGAACAAGTAGACTTTTCCTTTGCTAAATAACTATGCATTTTTAATCCATTTATATAGAGCATCTGCCACAGAAACTCTAAAATAAAAATATACAAACTAGAAACTGCGTGCATTAATATAACCCTATGATTTAAGCAGCACTACTGTCACACCTGCTGTTACAGAAGATTAATCAACACCTTCTGATTAATCCGATTTGAGAACTCAGCAGCGCTGTGCTATAAATGGCATGTAATGAAATAGAAATACATGGCATGTTGTATCCTCAAATAAATATTTGATGTCTGAGAACCACTGAGACCAATTTGTCTTGAACAGTCCTGAGAGGGTGTTAGCCTTAAGCAAAACTTCATTAAGAGGGTAATATCTTTAATAAAGCTGTGTTTGGGAATTGTGCCATTATGAGTGTGTGGTCAGCGTGGAAATCCATCAGCATTTGAGATGTGTATGTGCGCGTCACTCACTATGCTGGCTTACAGGTCTGCGCCTTGTCTCATTGAAGTCCTGACCTGTAAATAAATGTGACATAATTTTAGTTTGGCCATGTTTGGCTGACATCACAATTTCTGTCTTTAACACATGGCATAGATATAGAGATTTAAAAAAAAAAAAAGAATTAATTATGGTATGTTTTACCAAGACAAGGAAAAATGTTTACGATATATATTTTAGTCAAATGTATATAATGTATATTCTTTTGAATTTATTTTACATATCTAGCAACACACTTTGTTGGTTTTCCCAATATCCATAAATGTTAAAGTAATGGATTAGATCGTGAAAAGTCCATTTTGGTCAATGATAGGCAATAAAAAAAAAGCAAGTGACTCTAGTGGCTTTGTCCTGCTGTTAATTATTCATGCTAGGACACAGGGGCAGTTGAGGTAGAGTATAAACAATACCAAAAGTTTAATTATGCATTAGTGGTTTGTGTGTGAAACACCACATGCTCGCTGTGTGGTGTAATTTATGTATTGTATGACACTTATATGATCACCATTGTTCTGTAGGTTTGAACGATTGAACGAGTCTTAAGGTGCGAAAAATTCTTAAAAATCACATTTAGGCCTAAGTAGAAGGGCCATTTACCAAAATTCCTTAGGCTTAAAAGACCTACTAAATGGGTGAGTACTTTGGAGTGCTTCGTCGTCAGCATAGGAAAAGAAGAGTGCTTTTTTGGTACGGTTCTTGAAACATTTGCAGTTGAATATTTAATAATTTTGCCTAGTTTTAGCTTTCGCTGAGCGTTAAAGAAGTAAGGAATTCAACACGTTTGGCCAAGCTGGCACAGGAGAGTAATCATTCTCCTATTTAAACCATTCCTCTTAAACCACAGCCAGTTTTCCAACAATTTGCAACCTGTTACTATAGAAATGATTAATCGAACGTACTGCAACAAGCACATTAATATAAAGCTGTGATTTGAATTACAGCCAGCACTGCTGTTATAGAAAATGAATCAGCACCTTCTGACCAGTCAGATTAGAGAATACATCAGCGCTGCGGTTTAACTAACAATATGTACTGCACTAGTTAATATTAACAAGTGATACATTTCAGCTTTAATAAACTATAAGTATGGACAGCTATACCTACCTATACTGACTACTGTTTATTGAAAACATGGCTAAAACGCCCATATAAATTAGCACAAATTAATTTGCAGCATATTTCTAAATGTTGAGAACTTGCTGAAAATATTGGCACTTGCTGTTTAGTCTCAGTTCTACGTTTTCTCCAGTTAACAACCACAGATATGTTCATTAAGGTGTTGGTTCATATAGGTCAGTGCGGGGTTAACTTTACTCACTGAATGGAAGAACATTGCTTAAGGATTATTTAATTTATAAAGCAACACAAGTATTATATTAGAAACGCCTTGTCCCTGTAAACATGAAGCATAGAAGTTAATAAGTTATTAGTGTGAGTACACACACCTGCCATCAGACAAAAATTTAAGCGTGTGTGTCTGTCCAGGTGTATTAGTTTTTTGTTTTTTTTTAAATATATGCATGTGTTTGTCCTAGGCCACTGCTAAATAGTGAACAGATCATAACGTGCCTTTGCTTTAACACGCCGTTGCTGTTAATGTTGGTTTCGAGCATGCTGTGGTGTATTCACGTGCATGTCGCAGTGCATTGTGATCACTTGTGAGCTCAGTGAGAGGCTGGTGTCAGGATTCGAGTGCGCAGTATGAGCTGAGATGTGACCTCTATTCCTGCTCCACTGTGTACCTGCACTGGGAGCGCTTGACATTTCCCCATTTCAGCTAGTGAGAATGGCGGGTGACAGCTCCTTACCACCCACACACACACACACACACACACACACACTTTTTGTCTTACTGTTATTGTGAGGACCTTCCATTTCCTAAGGCTATGCCTACACTTAAATCTAACCCTAACCTTAACCTCAGTAACCAAAAAGAAACCTTTAGGGTCTCTTAGTTGTTATTTTGTTCCCACAAAGTCAAATTTGATATTGAGATATTCCATTCATGGTGTCCCCACCAAGATATAAATACATGCCCAGACATACACACAGACACACACACACACCACTCCGTTGGCCTTTCCACCCCTCGTGCTCTATTATATAACTCTGGACGGCAGCCATGTTTATTTACTTTAAGGCCATATTATGCAACACATTGTTCCTGTTAATCTGTAACAAATTCAACTATTAGTGTTTTATTGATATTTATTTGGTGAAGTTTTCTTTGTGATGAATTAGGTGATAATTGTGCAATTACAAAGGTGTGATTGTCACATTATCAAGGTGCACAGCTGTATTTTACTCAAATACCTTTCATCAAGGCTGTGTCCCAATCCACATAATGTGCACTAAGTAGTATGCCTAACTAGTAATGACACCAGTAGTGTACTGACAAAATATTTTCTATGGTAGTGTGTAGTTCGGGAAGTTTACATGCTATTAAAGAAGAACTTTGAGAATAAAAGACTCTGGCTGCCTGGCATTGTGTTATGAAACAGCTGATACGCTGGCGTTCTAAGAGCTCTATACTAGCACCTAGTGGCTGGACAGCAGAATGATATCTACTGTTGCTGCTTTTGAGGAGATGAAATCACCATGCTGTGCATGCCATGTAGCCAATAACTGACATAGCCAGGTTAAACAGTATTTGTGGCTGTCTAGTTACACACTTGCATACGTAATACACTTAAACATTCAAATTAATTTAAAGATATAGTGCGATATTGATGTTTTGGTTAAGTGAGGGGAAGAAAAAAACTCTGTAATCTGATTCCTGAGTGAATATGAGTCTCTCAGTCATGTAATAGTAACAGTCAGCACTGTGTCGTGGGTGTCAGGTCAGAATAAGTTTGAAATGTATATGCATATGTTATACACCGGCTCAGATTTGTTCAGTGTCATCATGCTCCAACTTTAGTCATGAAAGAAGGCCAGCGACATGCTGACTGGCAGGAGCTGCAGCCATTCTGACGAAAGAGTGAGAGGGTACACAAAGTTAGGGGAAACTAGTGAATGCTAGAAGTTTACTCTGAGTTTGTATCGTTACCCAGTTCTGACGTTGTTTAGCTAGAGAACTGAGGATAGATAATGACTAAATGCTAAATGTTTGTATGTTTCTACAGTTTTCTATTTCAACCTCTGTTGAGTCATCCAGTGCATCTGCTCATGTGTGTGTACATTTATTGCTCTGTGTTTTTGCTAACATGATAAGACTATCTGGCTTGAGGCTAACGTGACAGGCTGAAGAACAAAATGGACAGATTAGAGTATAAAATACATGATGACCACAGATCAGGCAGTAAAAATACACACACTGGAAGCGACCAGAGGTGATAATTTTGTTCTTTATGCTGTAGTTAATGGGCCAGCTCTATCAGTCTCTGAGCCATCTCCAGTGTAGGAACTGAGAGATTTTGTTTTTTCACCTGGTCCTCAGTGTGTCAGTCACATTGATGTACGCAGTGAAATTTTTTTATTCTTCTAATACTTCTGTAATATTGAGGAAACAATGTGTGCAGCTCTGTGCAGTGGACAACCCACATCATCAAATGTTCTTCTGCAATTAGCTTGCTATAGCTACCAGAGAGGGTGAAATTCCAGAAGTCTTACATTCAGCAGCATTAACCCGCTGAAGTGTAACATGTCTACTAATTCTGCGATCAACTATTTTTATCCCCACAACACTACACCTCACTACACATCACTACACCTCACTACATTCTCTTTTTGTCTTTTGTCTCTCTTTGTCTTTTTGTATGATGATGCCAACACATGTTTATCTTCTGTCTTCTAGTGTGTCTAATATTCCATTCTCCATTTTAAAACCCATATGGACGCAAGGGCTCATCACAGGTTCACACTGTGCTGAGGTCACCAGAGTGCTAAAGGAGGTCCATAGGGCTTATGGCACCATTTGGGACATGGCCTAAAGCGACAACAGCACGCAATAAGACCTGCACTATGTAGGATAAACAGGCTCATTAAAAGCCTTTAGCGCAGTTTATGTAACACACTTGTAGTGTGTGTTATATAAGAAATGTAAAGCAACTAAAGAATCCTTTATGGTCAGCTTGTTTTTATGTACTTACTATAAACACTGCTGAGTGGAACTATGAGAAAATTCCTAGATTGAACACGGGGGGTTGCTATCATCATCATCTCGATGATCGTACGTAACGTTAGCAAGCATTTGGCTAGACATGGCAACAACAAAAAAGAAATGTAACACAAATACAGGTGATTTCAAGAACTCTGGCGAAATATAGACATTTCAGCATTTATTTGGTGTGTATTTGTTTAGGGTTTGTTATCAACAAGGTTACATGCTGCCAAGAGTGCAGTAATAGGGAAGCCATCCGGGGTCAGGGCAGGAGGAGATAAAGCCCTGTGGGCCTTTGGGAGGAAATGCTGTCCTCGTTATCTTATTCCGTTACACCCCAGTTTGACTACACACGAAGGCCAGGAGCTGCTGATAGCGTCTTGCCTAACTGAATTTCTGGTTGGGATCGTATACGCTAACCCTGTCACAACATGTTAATGTTACATGATTTAACGTTTGTGAGAAACCTGATCTCATCTGTAAGAATTAGATCATGGGAGGATGGTGTCTAACTTTCTAACCCTAAGATCCTTTTGTGGTGAAAAAGCATTTTTCTAACAGTGCATTTGCCAAAATTCCCCAGTCAAGTCCTTAAAGAAACATTCAGTTTTACAGATGACAGTGCAAGCATATCAGTGTCCAAATGGAGAAAGGGTATCGTCACAAGTACATATTCAGTATCACAAAAATTTACATGCTAGAGTAATGCTGACGTGATTAGGCTCCTCGAGATACTGGATTTGTTTCAAACTAATGTATTCTGACTGAAATTATGGTTTGGGATCTTGCCTAGACTAATCCTATTGGACAACAAGCCAAGACTTGCGGCTCAGGATGAGTGATGATTGAACTGACATAAAAGTACTCGGTAATGTCTTTATATGAGACACTTTAGCCACAAATGCTCATTTCCTGATCAAACATCTGGGTAATTATGCAAAAACTGTTTGTGGGAATTCCTTCGAATTGTTATTCTACAGGTATTGCTCAATCATGTGACAAATCTTTTTCTTTCTGGTCTCGTAGTATATCTTGATATCTGAGTAAAATATAAGATGCCGGCTGTAGTGCTATGGGGTAAAGAAGTGCTTCTGAATGAGCATTGCTCTACAGGGTGTTCAGTGTGTTGTTACTATGTTCACAGTGATCTGACGTGACTCCAGGCATCAGACGCTCGCTCAACTGCGGCAAACCCATTGTGACATTTACACCCAGTGGCTGAGCGGCACAGAGGTGTTCATAAGTAAACACAATTCCACTGGTACACGTTAGATAAGGACCTCCAGCAGGGGGACTTTGTCACAAGGAGGTTATAAGAGAGTTAAATCCACACATGTGCAGTTAATTCTGTTTACCTCACGATTTTTTAACGTAGGTGATTTGTTGGTGTGTGGTTATAAGAGTAAAAGTAATGATAAGGAAAATATATTGAAAGACTGGTGCAATATAAAGCAGTATAAATGACAGTATGTTTTATTCATGTAGATATAACGTCCTTTATGGTTCTATAAAGGACGTCGTTGTAGAACCAGACCTCCAGCATCAAGTCATATTGTTAGTTTGTTGTTATATTCGAATGTTCAGACAGAAAAAACATTTCCTGTAGCGCTACACTTTCTTACATCAAGTAAACATGAAGTGTCAATTTTCGCTTTAGAATATTAGTAAGTTTTAATAATTTATCCCACAGCTATGATAAAATTCAACTTCAGATTTTACTGCTCACACACACAACCCTACACTGCAGTGACGTGCAGTGAAATGCTTTTTACGACTGTCGGTGACGTAAAAATACAATTTACATAAACAGGAATTTACTTGCAATTTGCTTGTAGAAAAAGAAAAATATAAAAAATATTATATAAAGGATATAAAAGATAGATGGCATAAAAAGTATGGACTACATGTGGAGTAAAGTGCTAATAATACAGAGGTACACAGATCAGCCGTACCATTAAAACCACTGACAGGTGAAGTGAAGAATGTTGATTATCTCGTTACAGTGGCACCTCTCAAGGGGTGAGACATATTAGTCAGCAAGTGAACAGTCAGTTGTCAAAGTTGATGTGTTGGAAGCAGGAAAAATGGGCAAGAATAAGGATCTGAGTGACTTTGACAAGGGCCAAATTGTGATGGCTAGACGACTGGGTCGGAGCATCTCCAAAACGGCAGGTCTTGTGGGGTGTTCCCGGTATGCAGTGATTAGTACATACCAAAAGTGGTCCAAGGAAGGACAACCGGTGAACCGGCAACAGGGTCATGGACGCTCAAAGCTCATTGATGAGCATGGGGAGCAAAGGCTAGCCCATCTGGTCCGATCCCACAGAAGAGCTACTGTAGCAATCAGTCTGATCGAGCATCTGTAGGATGTGCTGGACAAACAAGTCCGATCCATGGAGGCCCCACCTCACGACTTACAGGACTTAAAGTGTCTGCTGCTAATGTCTTGGTGCCAGATACCACAGTTTACCTTCAGAGGTCTTGTCTTGTTTATTTAGCATGTCCAGTGCCAGAGCTTTGTAACAGTGCGAGGTAAAGCTGTAAGCTGTAAAGTTTTCCGATACAGGAAAGTCTTCAGGATGGAGGGCTTTGTGGTTTCATGGTAACATGACAAGCTGTGTGTGTGGGTTTTTTTTTTGTTTTTTTTTTTTTGTCTTATTAACTTCAAACAAGAGAGAGAGAGAGAGAAAAAAACAGAGACTGGTGAGGATATGCCTGTTTATAGCTAATGTTCCACAAGATTAAACGTAACTATAAACTAATCAAAAGTATGACGTGTCTCACGGTTATAGGAAAATAATCAACTTCAGGGTGGTATAACGGTATCGCATGAACCAGTCCTTGATTGTTTTCCTGTAACAGCATGTCTGTAAGTGTGGTAAGTGGTAAATAGTGTTTGAACAGTGAAATTCACTCTCCTAGTCGTAATCTCCACTCCAGTGTGCGTATCCTGATGTCCTGCAATCCACTATCATCTCTTTAGTTTTGTTAATATACAGAGAGAAGCTATTACTTTGTTGTTGGTATTTTACCACTCTGTAATTTGACTCCTCACTATATATGACCGTTCCATCGACCACAAACTTAATGTTCAATTAGAAAAAGACGATGTGCAGTTGTGCAGCTTTGAATGCGCTATGGTTTCATTCTTGTCCACAGTGTGAACACAGTGTGAAGAGCAGTTGGGATGACATCCTGTGTTGATCTGTTGTGGTGACACTGCAGTATTTGCGGACAGTCAGGAGGTTGCGAGATACTTCGGGTGCCTGTTGCGAGTGCAATGACTGCACTGATACTCATATAACATGTTATATAAAGCAGCCGATGCCTCATCCAGTGTGCATTGTCTATTTGTATCGCTCTCGCTTGCCAACATAATATCCACAATCCATGCTGTCATCATGTGATTTGTATTTGGTAGTCAAGCCAAACTGTTGTTCTTTGTCTGAAGCCAAAGGATTTGATATAACCCCGGTTTATGCCGCTTTCCATTGCCTCAACACGCCTCGTGTCAAAGGGCATTCTTTCATGAAGCAAGATTTGGTGGCATTTGTTTTTTTTTTTTTATCCTTATCCTTATTAAGCTCATTAGAATCCGTTGGACTGACTTAGTTTTAAAGTCGTAACAGTGTGGACAAATTTTAGTTTGGTTTCGCAAGGCACGAAAAGCACAGAATGATTATGGAGGGAAGGAACAGGGATGAAAATGTGCTCGAAAAATGCTTTTGTTCATTGATCAGAAAAAGGCTTTGAAATCAACCCCACACAGAGAAATGATGCGCATAACCCAAGATAAACAGCATATTAGATTCGCTTCCTGTAGTTGATTCAGACTCCTGAAGACATTTTTTTTTTTAGTTTACTCAGAACCCGTCCAAGACTCTGACTTCTCTCAGACAGTCTCGGAGCTGTTGTTTTACATTCTTACCTGCGTAAACAAGGTAACCACGTCAGAGTTCAACTGAAACAGACTAAACCTTACATGTGAAAACACGCTTAGAAAATATTAACGCTGCCATCTTGAAATCGACTTCTTTGACACAGGCTTTGCCGTAAAGTCTTTTTACAGTTTGTTTGTCCTCTAATGGCATGAGAAAATCATGTCAGGGCTCCCTGAGGGTCTGCTGGTTTACACAAATGTCTTTGAATAGAAATCCGTATAGTAATATATTTAGTGTGCATTTGCTACACTGGGATTATGTGCCCATGTCATGATTATTCCATTTCTATATAGTCAGCGGTGCGGTTTTGTTTTTGCTTTGTAAGGGGAATTCTTTAACTGGGGATTAGTCGGTTTTTGTTATGTCTGCCTTCTATGACCCATGTCCTTTGTCTTCTCTCTTAACCAGATTTCCTGGCAAAAAACAGGCTTTTCTAACCGTTAAAGCCGTTAGTTGCTCTGTAGCGTTGGCCTGCCAGAACCTCCCTCGTGGGGCCCCTTGACGTTTACACTCAGACATCCAGTCACACAGTCTTTCCCAGACACACACACACACACACAAACCCAAACACACTGCAGCCTAGAGCCGGCTCTGCAGCACAGCTCAAACAGAGTGAGTGGAGTTAGGATTGCCCAGTTTAGAATAAAGGAAGGGCAGAGCACTGGGAGGTAGCTCACAGGATGAGTTAGAGTATGATAGATTAGCACGTGCTAGGAGGTGAGAGCGCTTTGTGTGCCTGCTCTTACAGGCTCTGCAGTTGCGCTGGGCATGACAGCTGGAACACATGGGCTTCCAAGAGGACAAGGCAACGCAGGCAGCCTTGAGATGACACATTTTTTTCCCCCTTTCTCTTCTTCGGTCCTGCTGCTGCACTGTTTCCTCTGTCTTCCCTAAGGCTCCCATCCTTTAGCAAACAGGGCTGAATTAATCAGAGCTGTCTGCGCTAAGAGGATCAATAGCTTACGCTGTGCTGTACATGAGTGGAGCAGGCAGACTCCGTTCACTCTTGATGCATTTCTACCGCTTGAGGATTGTGTGAGTGGGACCTGCCCTGTTGTTTTGCTCTATGGCATCCCAGCGCATTGCAGGACAGCATAAACGAAGGAACTTTGTGCCTCCTGGGGCTACCTGGATGCACAAGCATGGACAACAGCAGAAAGACAATGTCTGGGAATAATGAAGGGCAGTGCTGGGACTTCACGATGGGATGAGTTTGACATCTTTTCTGGGAGAATTCTGTGCAAAAAAGCAGGAAAGTGATGACTCCTTCAGCACGCTTTGGTTTTTGTTTGGACTCACTCTTATGTGGGTGTCCTTGCTGTTTTGCTTTTAGCATCCCTTTTCTTTTTATGACAGATCTTACATCCTTAAGTGTGGACATGCTCATTTTATTGCATGGTAACTTTCTTTTGGAGTTTATTCAGGACTCGACTATGGATTAGAACATGTGCTAACAATTACCATGTCTTTGAAAAGGATTTAAGAGAAAGTATGTAAGGAGTGGGAATAATGACACTCTCTAGACCTGTTTGAGGGTTGTTTTTTTTTTTAATTTATGAAAAAAAAAAGCCATTTAGGTCTCACCTTGGCTTAAATGAAGACTGGCTGTATTTACACAGGACAGGACCAGAAAATGATGCAAGTCAATAATTTCCCACTCAGGAGGCATTCGTGGATATGGTGAGTGCAACTTCATACATGATCCTATGAAAAATAAAATGAAAAGGGGAAAGAAAATGAAAAGCAATGGATGTGATTCACATCATAACACCACACAACCCTGTCTAGACACCACACTCGTACATTCATCCGGTGTTGGCCTGGAGATTTGTAATAAAAATCATAGTCAGGGGGAAGACCCTTGCTGCCTGTATTAGTAGACATCAGATGAGGTGGTTTGTGTCTTCTCGTCACATCTAACCTCCAGCATAGACGGTGTTAATTCACTGTGCTTCAGTAATGCTATTGCTGAAAGGCCTGTTCCAGAAAAGGAGATTCACATTAAATATTCAGAATAATGACTATCATTACTTGATAGTCATTGGTCCGGAACGTATTGTCTGCTTTGCAATGCACCATGATGACACCGGAGTTACTGTAGGAAGTTTTTTGTTTGGTCAACCTGAGCATTACACAACCGAATTAAAAAAAAAAAAAGAAAAAAAAAAAAAGACTCCGCTTTCAATACTCCATCTTCTCAGAAATCCACCACATAGACAGCGCGTTATACATTATATCCTTGTCATTCTCTCATTCTAACACTTCATGTGAATCATGTTGTTTGTTCGCGGTGAGTGAGGGTCTAATCCGTGACTTCGTTTGAGCAGAAAAGCTCTCTTGTCGTCACTTCAGCATCGAAAGCCGCGTTAGAGAAAATAGACGGTTTCTGTTAGACATAGAAAGCTCAGTGAATCAGAGACGACAGGAGTGCTTGCTGAGGTTACGAGACTGACGTCCTGCCAGCTGTAAGACTGTGACGTACGCTAATGGGGCTACACAGGTGTACATGCAGTACAAAATAACCTTGTACACTTGCTGAAGGATCTGTTGTGTTTGCTTTCAAAACTAGACAAACAGAATAAGGGAGGCACACCAGAGTCAGCCACATGACACATGGCCTTAAACAAATCCGAGCACTTAGTGTGTGTTAACTATACGTTTCCACCCATACCTAAAGCACTTTCCAAACAATTGCTGGGAAAGCATGATCTCGTGACTGTCAGTGTGTGTGTGTGTGTGTGTGTGTGTGTGTGTGTGTGTGTGTGTGTTTTTTTTTTTTTTTTTAACATGAGCTCAGGATACAGTTGTTTGCAAAACACTTACAGTAATAAATCTGTCACACAAAGAATAACCAGCTACTTGGAGGTACATGGAAGGTTAACCCTGTTTCGTCAATGATTTCTAGCATGTGTGAAGCCGCTGTTAGTGTAGACACTATTTACACACTGCAGGGTGGAGTTAACCTCTCTCCGGACTGGTGCATCCACATCCTGCTGCTTTGATGTAATGAGCTATAGCCTGCAGATACAGCCCTCATCTTTACCCGGTTCTTCCAGGCTGGGAGGATCGGATCAAATATCTCCATTGCGTCAGACTCAGTCTGAGGTTTCATGTGAAAGCAGGTGGATTATTGCTTGTTCGAAAAAAATATGTACAGTAGGGGTCAGGTTTTTTTTTTTCCCCCCCTGGAAATTTGAGATCACTTTGATTCCAATGAAAATGTACATTTTATTTACATTTCTGCTTGATGTTATATACTGGCTAAAAAGAATAGCTAGCATAATGTACTAATGCATGGCGAGCTAGTTAACTAGTTTAGTTTACTAGCGTATTAATACAGGTTATACAACAGTTAGTTCCGGTCCACTAATTTGATTGGTCTAGTGGCATCCCAAAAGTGTGTATCACTCCGCTCGTCCATGTTCACATAAAATTCCACTTTCTAGTTAAACGGTTACTACAGTAGCGTTATAGACATCATCATCAGTGGACATGGCAAACAATACTTTTCAGGAATATTACTTTTGGCTTAAAATGTGAAAGCTTGCCAGATGAAGATTAAAAGGAAGAAGGAACACCAATGTTACTGGAAGCACCTTTAACAGGAATGTAAAAATCAGTATGAGCTAGCTAGCCCGCTGGCGTGCTATAAAGTGAGGACAGCTTCTTTGGAATCTATCTCCGCTAGCCGTGCAAAAATAAACAGAACATTTGGCCATATTGTGTCCGAAATATCACTTCTATGCTTATAGAACTGTCGTAGAAAAGCAATACCGCACTCACCATTGTGTGGTTATACTGAATATTGGCACGGCTGTGATTCGACCGCAGGCACGAGCCCGCACTCTTGCTCGTGCGATATTCCTTAAATAAGGGAAATGATCGATTATATGTTGCGTAAGCTAGGTTGTAGCACTGCTGTGAAGTACCGTAAGTTTAAACAACAGCCTACATACCAAAAATTTTTGTTTTGCGAAAGTCAATAAGGAGTAGGGTTTTTTTTTTTCCTAGTTGTTAAACCAACTTGTCCACTATGAATTTAAAACTTAATAGCACTAATTTACTGATCTGTTCACCCCTGAGCATAGTTTTACTTCAAAAAAGTAGTTTTACTTCAAGCAAGTTTTTTTTAGATGTTACCAAATTGCACCAAAGTCAGTCGACTTCATTTCTAGTTTTCAGGTCGCATCAAACCATATCATGCAGTGCCTAGATAAAATCAATCTACCTCTCCACACACGACAGGCAAAAAAATATTATTTTATTTTGAGCACGAAAAGTATCATGGGAATGCAGTTGTATATATTAGCATAATGGTTACAAGAGTTTCAAGTTTCAAGCAAGCTCATAAGTGTTTTAGAGGACCGTAACATGCTTTAGCGCCTGTAATCAGTTATATTAGTCAAACAGTGGTCAGAAAAGAATTTTAATGGCATTCTGTTGTTGAATAATTGAGAGCACATGCCTGCACGCAACATGGCGCACGAGTGCTCGGCTTTTTAGCATAGCAGTGACAAATATGGTAGAATAATCCGACCTCATATATACTATAAAACATTCATTCTTAATCATGACTAAAACCTAAAAAAGTACATTTCGTATTAACGTTGCGACAAAGTGTGTTTGCTTGTTTCTTTTTTGTTTGTTTTTTTTTTTTACAGCATATCAAGTCACAAGCCCCTGTACAGTTCAAAATCTTACCAAAGTCCTACTTTATTTACATTTCAGGTGTCCACTGTTAGAGAAAAAGGGTTCTTTTGGATAGTTAACGGTTCTTAGCTTTCCGAAGCAGGAACTCAACAAGGACTAAAGCAGTGTGTTTTCTACAAGGACTACAACAGTGAGTTTTCCTATCACTGAACAGTGGATAACTGATACTATAGACTGAAATTGAAAACACTAATGATATGAAAAATGACCTGTGTGACTCTATAGTATAGAGCTGTGGATGAGTAATGACTCATAATCGCACTATCCGGTGTCAGCCAAAGGAGGATGGGTTCCCTTTTTGAGTCTGGTTCCTCTCAAGGTTTCTTTTTTATGTTGTCCCAGGGAGTTTTTCCTCGCCACCGTCGCCTCTGGCTTGCTCATTAGGGACACATTTAAATCTATATCTGGATTTCCGTACAGCTGCTTCTTGACAATGTCTGGTGTTAAAAGAGCTATATAAATCAAATTGAATCGAATTGATATTCTATGGTTCTGAGTAGAACTGTTAAGGGTTTCCTAAGATCGACCACAACGTACAGCCATCTAGTGTTCAAGAATTAACTTCTTTTTTTTTTTTTTTTTGTAAGAGTGTACATGAGAGTATAGAAAACCTTTCAGGTGAGTTCTTTGTGAGTTGCAGTAAAAAGCAGGACAAGTAAACATTAATATGATTGGTGCGGTAGGTGAAATGCTATAATGCAAAATCAATGGAGGGTAATTAGGAGGTCAAGCATTTTTCAGCTCATCCCTTAAAGATTTGATTTATTATAGGCACCATGTTTCACCATGTCCTTTAATACATTAATATGTCAGCGTACCTTATTTTAGAAACATTTGTATTCTCTGTATGCCGTCTGTTGGCACTAATAGGCCTAATCAGATACTGCGACTGTAAGGTTTGTGGGGAAATAATGGCGGATTAAGGAGCGCACAACGCAAGAATGGTCTCTGTTCTTCATTACTATGCTGCAGCGTCATTCTGCTCAAACTGTTATATGGCTATGACACGAAACCCAGCATGCAAGAACTAGTGTTGAGAATTGGCCTGGAGGCAGCCAAAACAGGTGTGTATGTTTCTGTGTGTTGCTGGTGGGTGTGGGTATGTGTATATGTATGACCGTTACAGTATGAGGTTGTGCTGGTACACCAGCCAGAATATACTCAGCTTAGGAACAATAAGCCTTTCTTTACTGTAAAACAATGGTAGCTTTCATATTTGTTGTCCTTCAAGAGTTCTATCATCACACCACTAACTGAACATGACACATCCTTACCTACGTTCATTCTATTCGGAATTATGCTCATGTTCTTGCTTCAGTGTAGGAAAATGAGTCATTCTATAGCTGTATGCTTTGGTTTTCCCTCCCATCATCAGCATGTGTGCTAGTCCGGGCATCAAATCATGCACAGCAGCAGTGAGAGACATTTTTTATGCAGCATGTAGACAGCAGCCCAGTTTAAGCCCTGCCTGGGTGTGTTTTCTTTTCCTTCCACATGCACTCCTTCATATCATTAAGTGATTACGAGGACTAATTTTCACAACTACTTTAATCCATATTTTTATACTGTACTAACTGCAAAGCAAAAGTACAAAGCCTTAAGGGTGAATGTTAAATTGAGTTAATAATGAAACAGACAAACATGTTTTTCTTGGGACTTTGCCATTAAGATTATGACACCAGCTCTGTTTTTATATTAAACAGTTAGTTTTAGTGTTTACACTTGCACACAGTAAATATGTGCAGGATCTGCAGATGGGTGGGGAAAAAAAAACAAGGTGTCTGGCCACAGAAATCCACCAGAACAGCTTCAGTGCACCTTGACTCTGACTGTACAAGTCCCTGAAACCATACTGAAGGGATAAACACCATTCTTCAAAAAAGATACCCCAGTTCTCAGGTGGTGTTTGGTGTTGGTGTTTACTGACCTTCCTTCTGAGGCGAGCCCCCAGTCCCCACCCAGAATACCCATATAATGCCCACAAAGCACAACCGAGATGCCATTTTTTCCCCTTGTCACCTGTCTATATATTATTACTCCCATGAGGCAAGAATTACCTCCAACTTCATTCTTTACAGGAAGCTGGCAAGTGTAGGCAGCGTAAAAGCAGGTACATAAAACCGGTTTACAGGCTTTTCTGATTAAAGTAACGTTGCCTTTGCTTGTAAGCATGAAGGGCAAGTGCCAACACCATGATCTGGTCTTGTTAAATTCATAACTCCACATTTCCCCAGTTCGGTCTTGTTAACCCGAAATAGCTGTTGATGTGACCAGTATGACGTCAGACAGGAAAGACTTATTTAACCGTGCTTCAGTACTATCTCAGGCAATTACTGTTAAAATATTCCTTTAATGAATTGTATGTACTGTTTCTCATGGTCAGCCAAATGTCATCTAAAATAATGCCGAGGAAAGGGACAGTATAAAATTTCAGTCAGTTGATCTCATCATTTCTCTGGGATCGAAAACCAGATCTCCTCGGCTCTCGTCAGCTCTGCAGAGTCATGGTGACTGCGTTTTGTCCGTTGTTTGCTGACAGGACTGGACCTTTTAATATTATTGCCTGGGGATCTAAATTAAACCTAAGTGACATTTTTATCAGATCAGTTTAATGACCATATATTTACTTTTTTTTTTACAGTATTACAGAAAGCTCATAAATGTAGACTAAAGCTTCGCTGTAGACTTTTTCCGTGGTGGAAAACGGACTGGTTGTTGCAAAGTGCTGACCCCGGAGATGCCTTTCATAAATGTTAAATAAATGTATCCTTACAGAAAGCTCCACAAGTTTTTCTTTGTTAAATAACCCATTTTTATGTTGATTGTCTGCTCTACAGGTCACTATGAATTCATTGTTTAATATGAGTGCATTGATATAAACTTATGATTTGCAAAATTATGCAACACCGTCTAACAAATCAGATTCGAGACTTCAAGAACAGCTGTGTAATAAGGTAGTTCTGTGTTAAGTCAGTGAAACGAATGATCATTTCTGAATTACATTTGGTGGCACTTTCACAGCGTAGATCTGTAAACGTTTTGAATTTAGTTGAGACACTAAAGTTACGGAGCTGCCCTTTTCCAAACATGTACACCCTCCAATCTGCAAAGCCACGGAAACACACAAAACTGTTATTTAAAAAAAAAAAAAAAAAAAAAAAAAAATCAGTCTCCAGCTTGATCCCATCCAAGGTTGGT
>CM040991.1:6155806-6208678 GCA_022985145.1 Pangasius djambal
GTGGCTCACTGCCCTCCTGAATGCTGCCTATCTCACGTGCTGCACTCAAGTACTTTGGAATGAGGCCGAAGTCCGTAGAAAAGGCTATTATTTAATTTCGCTTAAAGTGCAGACACAACCTGAATCAGCAGATGTTACATTCTGGGTCTGTGTATTCAGCTTGGAAGTACATTTCAGTGCAGCTTACCTAATGAGAGAATTCCTTGTTACTCTGTCCACAGAGTTGCATGGGTGGGTCCTAAATAACAACTAAAATAAACGTTAGTGTTAACTTAGCATCGTTACTAATATATTTATTTCTTTAATAAAAGATTTATCTTTCATCCAGTTTTACTTCTTGCCATTTAACTCACCATGTAGTAGCAATAGACATTGTACACCATTTTGAATTAAATTACGTGAATATAATAACGTATACTACATCTTTTTTTTATTCTATACTTATGCGTATATATGAATAATTGCTAGCACTGGTATATTAGTTTACTATATCATTAATATAGCCTTGAAATTCACCAGGCCCTCACAGTTGTTGATTTAACAAGCCTGATTCTGACTTGCCAGCTGTGTAACTATTAAGGCCTTAGGCCTTAAATCAGAGCAGAGAGAATAGAAATGATCATGCTGTGGCCCTCTAGGACTGATGTTTGCACCCGACACCCTGACATTGACTGTTCAGCCAGGCCGAAATGTCCTCAGTGTGCCTGCGTTACAGCCCAGTGTGGTGGATCCTGTTCTTTTTTTGCAGTGCCAAGCTTTTTCTGAGGAATGCATTCAGTTCATTTCACAGGCGACTTAAATTGCATACGCCCTTCTCTTGAAGGACAGCTTTTTGTCAGCTGTGTTCAGATACATATTTTGTGGAAATGATTTTGTGAAGCATACCTTTGTATTTTGGAGAATTTCGCAGCCTCGATTTCCTTATGACGTCAGCATTGTTTCCAGCCCCAGGTAATGGAATAAACCATTACTGTGTTAAATTCACAAAGGCCTCTCCAAAACATTGTAGCCCTAATGAGTTTAGCAGTGCTTTCATGTCTGCTAGACCGTTCCTTGCTAATGTGTTACAGGCAAGAATTCTTCTTCTTATTTCTTTGCAGTGTATTAACAATGACGTGTATTCCTCTGTGAAGAAATCCCAGATCGCAGGCTTACATGTCTGGAATAAAAAAAATCATACTTTTCAATTTATGGATTTGAAGAATATGTGGAAGACAAAATGCTTGCTTGTTTTGGAGAGCGGAGAAGGGTATGAATGGCACATCAAAGTCCTGAACGAATCATTGAAGTTAATATCATTTTTTGGTGTAACCTACATTTTTAAACCTATCAAAATTTCCCTTTGATGCAGTATTTTTGAGAACACATCTTACATTTTGGAAAGTATGAGGTATGCTGTACAGGAGGTTTTTTTTTTTTTTTTTTTTACTTTTCCACAGCTGATACCACGATACTCTTTTTATTGCATATAGGTAGGAAGGAATCCACAAGGCTCTGTGACATATATCTGCCATGCTGGAGGACTTACCACTAAGTTCAGGGAACTTCCTATGACATCACCAACGGGATCCTTGTGTACTGACACAAGGCTATCCCACTAATCCACCCGGTCCTGGATCAGTGATGTCACAGGGATTAGAATTTGCATCACCATGATGCACTTTCCCTTACAAAAACGTCTAAACCCATTACCTCAGCCACGTGCAGGGGCTTTTTTTAATCGGGCCACTCCCAATTAGTCACTGCAGCGCTGACGGAAACGCCCTTCTGAACTTTTGCATGAGAGCCATGCCGAAATCCACAATGCAACAGACATGCGTAGATAATCATAGATGTAATAGTAATGATACATTTCAAAATACCGTCACTACCTCTTTTTAAAAGTCACGCTTCAAAGGTAAGAACCTTTGTACGCGTAAGTAAGAAAGAAACTTTGGGACGTGCGGTTATTGGAAAATAATCAAAAATGGGGCTTGACACGAAGTAGAATTACTGTTACCACCTAAAAGTTGGTTATTTTCCATTCCGTTCCAAAGTGTTTTATTTTTCTTATACCGCAACAATTTGTATCCATTTATAATTACAGTTAATGCTGCGGAACATCAGTGAAACAGGTTCCTGTTATCACTTTGTTCCCCTAAAATGCAGCTCTCTGTCCTCAACACTTTCCTGTGTCAAAAAAGCTAAATGAACAGCTTTACCTCTGACTGTTACAAGGCACTGACACTGAAGACTCCTTCCATAAATGCTAAATGGCTCCTCACAGACATTTCATCACTCACCATATCAACAGTTATACATGTATTTTAATTTTGTCATGGATATGTCTTCTTTATAAAAGTTCGAAATTGTGTCAATGTAAGTAAAGACCCCAGAATCCTAGTACAGCTCCCTAATTCACTATAATTACAGGGGGAAAATTGTTCTCTGTGTCTCTTGATGATACATTGGGTCTGTTTATATTTGATCTAAATACTCTTTGGCCCATTGTTACCTCTTTTTCTTCCCAGAATGGGGGCAATTGTGTCTCTATTTGTTGGAGAAGACAAAGCCCTTGGGGAACTGCACAAATGTTTCCATCTGGGAAAGTTGTTTTAAGAATACATATTCCCAGATGCAGCTTGGGCGACAGGAAGTGATGGTGGTAACTTGAATACCCACTGCCCCAAGCTGCACTAGAGTTGGTATCCTTGCAGAGCTGTACGAAACAGTCCTAAGTAATGCCTACCACTGTAGAATCTGGTCAAATTATTTCATTGTGCGGGGACAGTACCTGTTTATATACTGGTTCCACCAGATGTGCTAAAGAAGAAGAAGAAGATGCTCTCTACACCTACTCACCTATGAGAAAATTCACTCCACATGTAGCCTTGAACAATATTTTCTCCAGTTTTTCAGTGACCTTTCATGCGACAAACAGCCTTCTTCACTTGCAGTCTGCAGTGAATATAGTGGAAGCTTTGAGCTTTGAGCTACGTGCGCTCAGTAGGCAGGATTGGAAGACCTAACAGTCACCTGTGGTGGTGATTATTACCGCAGTCGCTGGCACAGAAGCTGTCAGTGCCACTGACTACCCCTACCACATCAATATGCTCCCAGGTGATCGTCCACATGGCACGGAATAATTAAACCTGCAACTGGATGGGAAAACTTCCCGCATGTGTGTGTTGACAGTGGTGGCATCTTTCTACTTTGGCTGTAATAATGTACCATAAAGAGAACCTTTATTTACAATTAAGCATCTCGGGTGGCATCTTAAATGTGTGGAAATACACTGGGTGACAAACTAAAGTCAGAACCAGTTGCTCTGTTATGCATTGGGGACATTTTGGTGGCGTGGTTTGGCTCCAGTTGTCCTCTTACATGGAAGAGTCAGCGCGATCCATAAAGTTCTTTCGACTGATCATTTCTAATCCTGTGATGAAACATTTCCAACTTTGTCCAAGAATATAAAAATGATGTAAATCAATTGCTATGACCTCAACAGAATTGAACTGGAGAGATCTTCTGATATAGTTTTTACTGGCAGCATCATGTGATCATGTCTGAAGAACATTAGCAAATTGTCAAAGAAGTCAGAGAAAACCTATGGATATTCTCCACAGGATTTTCATGATAATTAGAAATAATAGTTCTCAGGAATAAACAAACACATAGAATATAACTGCACCAGTTACCAGTTTCCCATAGTTCAGTTCACCACTTCAACACCTCTGATTTAGGGTGCCTATAGATGATCAGCGTTTTGCGCTTTACTGACTATAAAGGAAGGCACACCGTAAATATGGTTAATATCACAAGCGTCTTAAGGGCGTGCACAATTTTGCAACCAGGTTATTGAGTTTTTTTCCCCCTACTATTTGTTTTTCACTCGTTTTTGTTGGTTGCATTGAAGGTTGAAGGATCTGACATGATTTATCTTGGATTCATCACAAAAACCTGCTCTTTTAACAGGGGTGTGTTTCAGGAAAGAATGCAGCAATGGGAAATGTCAGCATAAAAAAACAGGAATACCAGGTTTAGTTTGTCAAGACAACAATCTCATGCACCCATTTTCTTGCAGTCCGTGTTTTCTCCCATCCTCCCTAAAGGACGACCAAAGGACGACGTGCTGGTGTGTAGCTTTGTAAGCTCTTTGCGGATCATGCCTTCAACAGTCAGATGAAAACAAAACGATGTCAAGAAAATCCTACAGATGATCTTTTTGATCAGCTGATCTTTTTTGGGGGTTAATCAGAATCACTTCAATCGATGACAGGTGCTTGATAATTACTTTTGAACTTGAGTTTGAATGTGATTAGTCAATTCTTCTTTTTTCCCTAAAATATTTCTATTTATCTGTAGCTCTGGATATTGAGACACACAAACAATTAGCTGCTCCTACATTGTAGTGAAATACATCCTTCATTACGTATGATATAATGCATTCTACATCACATGTGAGGGCTCATATTATCAGTTGTGCTATGAAATAAATAGCATAAACGGGGCTAATATTGAATGTGTGTGAACTTCGAATGCAGCACCAAGCCATCAAAGCAGCACCACTCCCATTGTATCAGAGAGAAACAATTGCCGCGTCTCAATTCGCCCACTATCCATCCTAAATAGTATCCGAGATTAGAATTAATGTGTCCCCAATCGTAGTATGTTGAAATTTCAGAATTTCGGAATTTCCAGATTTTCGAAGTGTGGATCCTTGGACACTTTTTCAGCTAATATTGCCCACAACTCCTAGCGTGAGGGAGGAGGAGTTTTGTGATGGTTTGCTATGCTGGGAATGGTAAATTATATACTATATAGTCTAAATTATATAAGGAATAATGAAAGAAAATGATAATAATGAAAGAAAAGCTGAAATGCAATCCCAGTACTTGCATACTGTTTTGCTACACACTCAAAAGTATGTACTTTTTCTTCATAAAAAGAGTACATACCTTTAGTGCATAGTATAAGTAGCGAATTGAGACACAGCAAATGGCTCTGCTGGCGCAAGGATGGTTTTGTTGCTGATCATCTGCTCGGGGGGGTCTTATATTGCACACGTACTTGTCCGTTATAATGAACACGACAGAATGACTTTACAGGAACAGTCGTATCATGAAGATTACTTACAGTGCTCGCGTAATCTGCGTTAATATCCGATCTCATTTTTTTTGGGAGGAATACACGCAGAGCAGCATCGCTCCAAAGCACATACACTGTAGCAGATGGAAGAAAGGAAAGGTTAATTAACTTATTCAGATTAAAGCACACATCATTTGACGGGTGACGTCGGTGGTGCAGTGTGCAGTGCTCACAGGAAGCATGTCTTTGAAGCTGTAACTATACCTACCTGAGAACACGTGCGCTCATTAAAGGCTCTGCGTAATTGAAGGACAGGTTTCCTTATATGGAGGTTTAGACCGCAGAGAAGTTAGCTTGAGAAGAGAGTATGCATTCCAGCATTAAACATGATCTTAACAAAAACATTCCAGCGTTCTCTCCAAAGCAGCTTAGGTCACCAGGCCTTAGGCATTTGGTTTTTTTTTTTAAAACAGTCTGCTGGTATTTGGGGCATGTTCAGACTGTAAAAACTAAAATAAAAAAAAATGTATTGTTAATTTATTTCCCATTGATTTGTACTTCATGTATAATGAGCAGAAATTCTGTTAAAACCTCATTCAACTAAACTGATTAACTAATTAATTAATATTATATAGGAAACTGAAATGGTAAACTTTCTAAGCGACGCTGCTCCTCTTTTTTTCGGCATGCTGGTGTATGTCCTACTGGTTTCAGCAAACCATTAAGTCATTCTGATGCTCTGCTTTGCTAATCGCATGTAGCTGGTGTGAAGTTGTTATGACCCGAGGGTGTACCGTGAGCACAAAACACTCTGACCACAGAGAGATTCCTAGTTACTATGTTAGTGAGGAAAGAGGAGGAAAAAGGTGGAACTGCATGGTGTCAGTGGCTGTGGTCAGTGTATTTGTGGTGATTCTCTTGCTTGTGTGTGACTTCAGTTCACTGGCGGGTGGCAGCTCAGAGGCAATCTGAGGGCAGCTTTTTGATATTGGGCAACCAGCGAGATAGATGGGAGACCGTGAAGAAGGTCAGCATCAGACTGGCAGTCATTTTGAATCCTCTTTGTAAATGGGTGAAAGAACTCAATTGGACATATTTTAGCCTTCCCTAAGATTTACAAGCTTTAGTAACCAGCAGGAGTTGAATTCGGCGAACAAACCTGAATCTGCAACTGTGCAAATGCGGTGTGCGTGCTGCAGATCTAGTTTATGGCGAGAAAAAAAAAACCTTTTTACATTCCTTTATTCTCGGTTTACTCTTGATCCGAGAATGACGATGCATTGTGCGTTCATCCGTGAACGTACGTGTGGCTGTGGAGACCGCGTATGAGGCATGGGATGCCAGACGTTTGGCAGCTGCTTGTCTTGTCAGGATGCGCCAGAAGGTCCCGTCCGCAGCTGCCATCTCAAGTTGCCAGGGCGTTTTTTTTTTTTTTTTTTTAGTCTCTTTTGTTTTGGTGACCCTTGTCTTGGCTTCCATGCATAAGCTCACGTACATTAGATGGATGACGTGTGCAGTGTAACCTGTGCGTGAAGTGAGAAGACTTTGCATGTAGACAATCCCGTTCTTTTACCCAGAGAAGTCAGGGTCCAGTGGCACGGAGAATCGTTACGCCTGGAGACTTGAATGCAGTCCTTGACAGCACGTCCTACACATTCCGACATGTGCTCCCTTTCAGCCGTCAGTTCTTCCTCCTGGTCCACCAAAGAAGACTTTGCACTGTTTTTGAATCCTGCTGTGGAATCATATGCTATTTTATAGGCTGGCAGCCCAAATAATGTGGATGAATTCAGGAACGCAGAACAAGTTACTAAGACTGAAACTTAACGTGATTATCACTACGTATCATACAAAGTTTCTGTTTTGGTTTGTGTGCGTTTAAAGGCAAGTGGAATTGAAATAGAACTCAAAGCTCGCCTGTAATGATTAGCTTCTACAAACCTTGCTTAATGGAGATAAGGCTAGAGTTATGCTTGCATTTGAATCAAAGATTACATGTTTATTTGGCTCTAATGCTGCTGATCACTCTTTACGGCTAATGTTTTACTTTTTATGAGTAAGAAAGAAAGAAAGTCAATAATGCATTCATATCCGAAACCTGGCGGATGTGAGCCATCTTTATAACCTGTCACAAAACCTGGCAGTTCTACAAAAACAGCAAAAAGTCATACATGCATAGTGTAAAAAAAAAAAAAAAAAATCAGACATTAAGTAACCGCACTTAGATAGAAATTGTGTACATTTGGATCCTTTGGATCAGTTTATGTACTGGGTGATGTGTGAATGCAGACCCGAGTTATGGCAACTCTCCAAGTCAAGTTGTGTGAATAAAGCTGGAATATTAATGAGCCAGCTTGATTGAGAATGTATTGAGCAGCTGCTTCTAGAGATAAGTAAAGTTAACATAGTGACAAGGAAGACAAATACAGGTGCTTTAAAACAGATTTAGTCAATTGTAACTGGAAAATATATTGACTACCCTACAAACATTGTGTATAAATCAAGACCTGTGGAGCACTGCGATGGTTTGGGTATGAAACAAGGCCAGATATGTGTAGCACATATTATAGTCGAAGAATGTGTTAACAACTAATAGCTAAATACTTTAGATCCAGACAACCTTAACATAAAACATATATACAGGAGGTGATGGTGTGGACCAATTTCCATTTCCATTTCCTCAAGAAATTTAGCACGGAGCTAGTTAAAGTGCCAATGCTAACGTTAGCTAGCTACAGCTAAGCAAATGGATATAATAATAATATGCAGGCACTGGAGGACATGGTGCAACATGACATCTAACTAGCTTAAATAAAGTCAGCTGTCCACATCGCTCTTCAAGCCCTGCCTCCAGTAATGAAAGGCACACGAAAAGGTATTTATTCTGCTTTGCCTTCTCTGTTTTGTTTTTTTTTTTTGCTCTGCCACAAAACCGTTGCAATGTAGATTACAGTACATTGCAATACAATGTAGGTTACAGTTCACAGTACAGCCTACCACTGTTGTTCTCTTCCCGTATGTTTGCACTTCCTACTTACTGAGTGCCTGTGCAAAATGGATTAGCTCTTGAAAACAGAGCCTGAGACTCTGATAGAGACTGGATTGTTTTTTTTTTCCTCAGAGGAAGTAGGTATTGATAGCTATCAGAATGCGAGTTTGAAATCTCTAAGTGTTTAAAGAGCATTGAGCAAGACACCATTAGCCCTCACACTCTGCTTAGGATCCTGGATACATATTTTATGAGAACTGCTTACATTTTTTGAATTTTTTTTTTTTCTTTTTCATTTGTCCTCTTCTGAAAATCAGGCACACATTTTGTTTGGGCTCTCAGAGACCTAAGCACGAGTAAAACAGTATGATCCCTGCATTTTTTGGTAACAGTTGAAATATATGTTGTTGTTTTTTTTGGTCCATTTTTTCCCCTAGTTTGGTCTTACCCACTAGCATACTATACACATAACCCTAAGAGGAATGTGCATTCAGCCCTCTTCCACATAAATGAGCTCACAGACACCTAGGATTGTCTGTTGTTGCTGTGATTGACAAGGAAGAGACAGTAACTCCGTCGCTCCCATCCCACCCTGAGAGCACGGCCATGCACCACTCGGCAGCCCCAAATATCCTCTGTGTGTGTATTTCACTGGGTGGTTTATCAATAATGACTTGATGATTGTAATTAAAAGCAAAAATCGATCTTTACTTCTGTAAAGTGATCCCGTCAGATCTAGCGCGTTAATTTGAAATGAAGTGCCACTGGATGACTTAATGGGCGAAGTATGTGCAAGAAAGCTCACAAACATCATCACAAACATTTAGCTCTCCCAACCTCTTTGTTACATTTTCTTAGTTTAACACCTGTGTTTGTCTCACACTGTTGTAACCTACATTGCAATAGTTTTGCGGCATTTTAAACATGACTCTGGTTGAGAATGTATCTCAGAAACAATTATTTTGTCCAAGAGTATTTCAGGAAATCACACATTTTTACTGCGACCTCTCACTGGAGCTAATTGGATTCTGACATCCTCTCAATTGTCTCATTTAAAGAGGGGACTCACCAAAGCACGCCACTTTTTTTTTTTTTCACTTTTCCATCACCGGCCATGGAAACCTATTTTCCTTTCCAACGTCTGGGATGAGCCATCAAGCAGCGCGGGCAGAAGAATGCGAGCGCCATGGCAACATGATGGGGCACAGGTGGCATGGCACATTGGGCTAAATAAAAGGTGGCAGGAGAGGCAATTGGCCCTCGGCCATCAAATTAAAGTAATCAATAGACCGGGTGACACGGTAGCTCCCTACCTTCCTAACATTCACTCTTTTTTTGGTCTCTGACCTGGAGTGTGAGAAAGGTGCTATGCAAAGAGAAAGAAGAATTATTATGGCAGAGCTGCAGCCCTCATAGCACTCACATGCCTGCTGATTCTTTATTTCCACTCGCTCTGTTCTCATTTAACCTCCACAATGTGTTAATACACGTGCTTATGCATGGAGTAGAAGGTTAGACTGGTTTTTAACCTCTTTGGATAAAGAGAAATCTAAAACCTTATCGATTGCTTCCAGTCATTAAAAAAAAAAAAAAAAATCATGATATCTCAGAAAAAGCATATTGTGACAATATGGAATTATATCATCATATCACCCAGCACTAGATGATGTGGTATGATACGGAAGAAAGTCAGAGAGCCGTGTCCTGGGAAAGGCCATTCTCTATGCCTGGGGGCTTTAAAGTTCTGTCTCCTAAAATATCTTTAAGCTTTTTGTTTGTTCCTTATACTTAAAATATTGCTCTTTTAATATCATTTGTCACAGGCTAATTTTAGTCATTTTGAGCTTTTTACATGCAACTCAAGCACCACAGTCATGAAACGTTTAAAACGTCAGCGCATGATTAGAAGTTAGTGTGCTTCTTTCCAGTCACTTTGCCCCGAAAAAAAAAGCAGCTGAGGTCATGCAAATATACAGTGCAAGTACCCCATATAAAGAGAAGCTAATGTGTTGACATAGAATGAATCAAGCTGGCAAGTTTGGAAGCCCTTCTGACAACCAGAGCAGATAACATTTTACACCTAGCAAATCATTTTTCATGCTAATGCAAATAAAATAGCTGTGGCATGTCACATGCCCATTTGCCTTGCCAAGTGCGTCATGAGGATTCTTCTTCTTTTGTTTTTTCTTCATATTTATCATTCAAGCCTCCAAAAGGCAGCATTCACTGTCTCTGTGTTTGCTCTGCCTTCTTATGCACTCCTCCTTTCTATGTTTATAGAAATTGGGTGATTGCCAGATACCATTTAATAAACCAAATTGCAATCAAATATAACAAAGCAAAAAATGATTGACAGCATGCCTTCATTAGGCTGCTGTGTTTCGTCATTTCTACAGATACTTTATGAAAAGGAATTGCCCTGGTTGTCCTTCAGAATAAAACTGAGAAGAAATGAGAAACTACTGTCCTCTTGTGGAAGGAAAGAGGACACCACCCTCCGAGAGATTGCAGTTGTAATTGTTTGTGTAGCACCTATAGATATGAGACATGCATAAGAGATTAGTAATAGATTCTATAAGTAATATATGACCATGATATGTCAGTATATGTGTATTAGGATTATATACAGATTAATGAATCTGTACATAATGTGTTCTTGCAGTTTATAATTGCGAACTAGGGAAGATCACTTCCCCTTCATTGCCTCAGGTACAAGAATAGACTGGACTGTTCAACAAACACAAAGGCATAATCATACCACTTGCCCCATGTCTATTTGGACAGAATATATATATATATATATATATATATATATATATATATATATATATATATATATATATATATATATATATATATGAACTGGGGTTAATTCTACAGGTCTGTGTATGGTACGTAATCTATCTATCCAGACGCAGTTGTCGGTAAAAATCACCGACATGAAGGATTCAGAGGGGACTAAAATTACAGAGATAGCTTACTCCAGTAATAATTCGAAGTCCAAAATGGGCTTTAGACTGTACATCCTTGCATCAAATCTATTTAAATGTGACAGGCGGAAGTTTGTTTGTGCGAGTGTTTATAAGATTTCATTAGCTTTCATTTTTGGCAGCTCATCATTTTCACTTTTAAGCAGTTGCAAAACAAAATGAGATTAAAGAAGCCTGTCTTGTTGCTCAGCCAGTAATGTGTTGTTGTTTTTTTTGTTGGTAGACTAGTAGTGGCACACTGTATGGCCAAAAGACCATCAAACTTATATGTGGGCCTTCCACAAAGTTGGAAGCACACAGTTGTGTAGAATTGCTTAGGATGCTGCAAGATTACAATTTCCTTTCACTGGAAACTAAGAGACCCAAAAATGTTCCAGCAAGACAAATTCACACAGCCACACTCCAAAATCTAGTGGAAAGCCTTCCCAGAAGAGTGGAGGTTTTTTTTTTTATAATAGCAAAGGGGGACTAACTCTGGAATGGTATGTCCAAAAAGCACATCTGGGTGTGGTGGTCAGGTGTCCACAAACTTCTGGCCATATAGTGTATCTGTTTCATAATCTTTCATAACCTAAGGAGTGCAGTTACGCTTTAAATACATTATATGATGCCTCTCATGTGCATATCAAACTGCAGAGTTTGGTTTCTGTGTCTGTGGACTGTACATAGAATAGAGTATTGTGACCATACAGGCTGCCATATAACTCTTCTAATAACCATTTTTAAGTTTTAAATCAAAATAGAATAATTTTTCCTACATGAATCTTTGTATGGCAGCTTGTCTAGTCAACATTAAAAAATAATATTATATCAGTTTATACATACTATCAAGAATGTATTGTTTAAAACTGTGTTCTTGGGTGTTTGAGAAATCCGTGTGTGAAAAGGAAAAATGAATATTTTTCTAACCATGTTAGTGAAGAATAATGTAATATTCGATGACACCCCGTTGGACCCAGCTGAATAATTAAAATCATTGAAAGAGTATATAAATGTAATGGGAACTAAATGAAAAGGTAATTTGAACAAAAGATGTTGTAATATAAATTTGAATACTAATACTAACGTACGAAAGCAGTATTTAATGAGAAAATGTCTGGAATTATGCTATCTTCACGTGCTGTTGGAATTATCCTACTTCCCACGTCCGAAGTGGTAATTACGAGTATGTCGTGTTCACATGCTCTGTTGTCAGGAAGAACATGAAACGTGGACGACGCCAGGTTCATTCATATATAGTTCTTTTTCTTTTTTTATTTTACTTTTGTTTTGACAACATAACACACATTACTCAGTTAGCCAGCTTGCTGACGATAATGGAAATCGGTCAAATGCAAGCTATTTTCACAGTGTAAAAAAAGTACAACATGGACAGAGTGGTTGCTAATATACATGAATGAATATGACCAAAACGGCAAGCTCTAGCAATTAGCTGCATCTAGAAAAATGAACAAAACCTGTCGTTCAGTACAGAAACTGTACTCTCCTCCTCCATGTTGAAAGTTCAGGACTCCTCCCATCTCGGAAACTCGGGTATCAAAATTATCTCTGAGTTTCTCAGTCATAAATACGACTTGAGGGGTCATTCATGTGCAACTTCCTAGTGGGAAACTCGTATTTACGATCATTTCAATAGCGTGGGAAGGCAGCATTGGCCACAGAAGTTTCAGTGGGTTCAGAAGCTCTAACTGAGAAAACACAGCCGACCAAACCATTTTACCAAATAGGGGAAATATTAATCTATTTGATGTGTTGCAAACAATGCATAAGCCTGCATTTTGACTACTACAGTTTGATCAAATAGACACATTTTATTGTGCGTACCAGGAGACTACTAAACCCTTGTGTGCCCAGAACAGCTTCCCTGGCTGTCCCTCCATGACATTAGGGCTGTGTATATTATTTAGTCTGTCTCTCCATATTTTTATGACTATGCAGTTGTTGTTAGTGTGCCTTGCACGAGACATACTTTCCCCCCCGAAACTGAAATAAACCGGAAACATCTGTTAGCAAAATGTTGCTTGTAAACACCATGCGGAATCACAGTACTCCACTCTGTTCGGTGCAAAGCAGCTTAAAACCGGAGAGTTTGCCATGTCAGCTCCCTCTAGAATTGCATATGCAAACATTTAGGCAAAACTTCCACATCCAAATGAGACTCATGTAGCATTTAGTTTGGGGGATTATTGCTTGGATGTGTCTATTTATATTCTGGTGCTGGGTACTCATTATAGTCTGACACTGTGGTAGCTGTTTAGCAGTGCACTTAGTCAGTGGCCATGGGTGTAGGTAAAAACCTTTAAGCCGGTTGAGCTGTTTGAAGGCTTATCCTTTTTTCTCTATGCACACTACACTAGGGTTTATTGTGCCTCAGCGTAATGTCTAAGGAAAAACACAAGAGCTCTATATTATTACTACATTACTTTATATGCTGACATGAAATGACGGTTTTAGACTAGTGTATAACTTGTAATGCTGTGGTAAACTTGTCTTACACCGCGGTTTGATTGCAGTAAGAAAGCAAACTGATCCTGAATCGACCCGACTGCAGCAAGGGAACCAAACATTCTGTGTATTTTGGGTTGCGAGAATAAATTCCTTATATAAATGAGAGCTGCTAAACTGAGCCAAAGGACAGAGCTGTAGCGCTGCAGAAATGTGAGGTAATAAACCTGAAATAAAAAATTTAAAAAAGAGAGAGAATAAACAGTGAATGTGATGCACAGAATGTTTAAAACTAGTTATTTCTGTAATTATCTAGTTTTATTTATTAAGCGCTGACTCTGTTCTCTGTGCTAGGGTGACTTTTGTCAATTCTGTTTGCACTTGGCAAAGGTTTACCTTTCACCATCTCCGTATCACTAACGAACGAGGACGTCTTCAGAATCAAAAGTATGAGTTTACGCTTTACTTAGGACTCAGCAATCGGAATAATAGGCGCCTGTGTTCAAACTAACATCTTTAGTCAGGGTTAACAAGAAGAATGTCTATTCCTTCATATAAATGCGGAGCCACTGAGGTGACGTGATGGGAAATGTTTTTAATAAGGTGTGGGCAGGAATTAATATATTAAATGCCACAAGCTACAAATTTATTGAGTCTGCTTTAAAATAAGTGAGACGCAGTGAATACACTTTTTTCACTCATTCCCACAGTATAAGTGCAGGCCACGTATAAATATGACAATTCGACAACATAGTAAGTCACGAGCTCAAGCTACACAATTCATGTCCTTGAATTTGTCCACATATTCAGCTTGTGGCCTCATAATATTATCTCGCAGCCTCAGTATTAACTCACGGCCACACCTTTTTAAAAATAACCACCATGTCACCTCAGCGGCTCTGGGTTTAAATGATAAAAAAAAAAGCGTTTCAGACTTAAAGCCCTGTCTGTGCGCGCACACACACACACACACACACACACACACACACACACACACCCCCCTCACCTCAGGCCTCTATGAGTTTTTCTGCGTTGCAACCAGTGAAGAAGCGCCGTCAGCTAAGTGTAGTAAAAATGAAAGTTGATTTGCTGATCTGAGGAAGTGTTTACAGTGACAGAGTGTGAGGCTGAAGAGGAAAGGGGAGGGAGGCCCTGAGCTGAGGACTCTGTATGTCCAAGCCTTAATGAGATTAAGGAGAGAAAAGAGACGGCGGGTTGAACTGAGGCTGAAAGGGAGTGGGGTCGGACGTGCAAACGGGAGTAGGGAGTAGAAGAGGCAAGGAAGGAGCTGGCACGGGGCTCAAACTCAAGCTCCTCTCACAGGAAATAAAGAGCCACGGTGAGAATGGACCGGCACAGGGAGCCCCCGGGCAAATTTATTGCCTGCAGCTTCAGTGTATACAAAGGCATGAAGAGGAAGCACCTGCTTCGATCCTATAGGTACTGTACACACTGTAGACTACTGCTGCTCCTCTTTACTGTGCTTAAACTGTTGTATCTTACAGTGTTTAAGAAGATCGTATGCCCGTGTCTGGCGTTTACTGAACCCTTAAGTTACAGGGAAGTAATGTTGGCAGATAGAGTGTTTAGTTCCACGTCTCTAAGCTGTCAGTAGCTTAAAGAGGTGAGCTAAGAGCTAAATAAGTCTTTCGCTTTATCCCTTTCTTTTTCTTCCACACTCCCCTAATTATAACAGAGCTCTTAAAAGGCACTTATGTGGCTGTGTACACATAGCGATTATTGTAGCTCTTTACATTATTAGCTACATTGCAGTATATTATCTGAGCAGGAAGAGAGAAGACACACAGCACTACTGATCCAAAAAAAAAAAAAGTGAAAATGTCATTGATTATGTTGGCAAGTATATAAAGCATACACATCACTCTGTCTTGACTCGAGAGATGTTTCGGAAATTTTGCAAGGTAATGTTCATTTTGAAAGAGGATGTTGCATGTGGGTTACTATGGGTACAGCTTGGCTAGAAGTGCCTCTGTTAACTAAACCTCAGTCCTCACCACACATTAGATGTGTGAGTGATAGACTCATAAACATGCTGTTTTGCATTTACATATACCACACTGCATGAAATTAATTAGATTCATACAAATGACTGTTTATGCAAGAGTATTTTTCTGGAACTGTCTTGATTGTTTAATTGTGTAAAATATATACTGTGTATGTATATATATATATATATATATAATCATTGATATGGAGAAGCTTTCTGTGTAGAGATATTTGTTTATCATTTATGGAAGGAGTCTCCAGTGTCAGTACTTTGTAACAGTCAGCAACATTTCTACCATGGGAAAGTTTTCAGAACAGAGGACTTTGTGCTTTTCTGGATTCTTGGTAATATGACAAGCCTTTTGAATTAAATAAGGAGAGAGAAAGAAAAGTGAGAGAATGATTGTTTACAGCTGCTGTAACGTAAGCAATTAAAGGAACTAACTTGTTACGTGGACGTTTCACAGCATTAAATATAATCATAAACTGATAAGTACGCTGTGTTGTTCTTTAATAAATAAGATTTTGTAAACAGGCAAACTACTGTCATATAAGAAGGATAAAACTCTTCAGGATGTACTGTGGGGAAAAAAAATCTATTTTGGGGTGGTAACAGTAACTCTGCTTCACATCAGGTTGCATCACACCACTCTGTCATTGATTATTTTCCTATAACAGCATGACATGTTGTGTTTTATTCCGTACTGAAAAAATCCATAATGTTCGCTGTTTTGAATTCCCTTCATCTTCAGAGTCCAGAGTTGTTTTTTTTTTTTTTTTTTTTTTTTGGGAACTGGAATTCAAGTGCACCCAAGTTCAAGGTGAAGATAAGATCATACAGCTGAAAGGTGTTTGTCTTCACCACCAGAGGCCCCTATTTCCACTCAAGAAGACTGTGTTTCTATGTATGCATAGCAGTGTGATGTTTCTGTAAAGTGTTTTCTTGAAAATATTCAGTCTGATATCCAGCATGCAGTACTCAGTGGCTACAAGGTGGAATATATTTAGAAACCTCCAGCAGCTACGCTTCGTTTTTTTTTTGTGCAACCCAGCTGGTACCCTGGTGAGTGTGAGCGAACTCTGAGTGTCAGTGATCACATGTCCTAAAGCTATGGCACACGCAGTACGTGCACTTTGGAGTAAGCATGTCTTCTCTGGTCATGTGACAAAAACACGCTCCTTTTTAAAAAATAAATAAATAAATAAAATCCCTCCCCCAGTCGACATGAAAAGATAGAAGTGGTTTACATTTCAGACATTCTTCAGTATAATGAAGGTACCTGGACATTGGCTGTGTTTGGGATTTCCGAGGAAATTCATTGTCTTCATTGTGTGGAGCTCTCAGTCTGATTACCACACTGACATTGATTGACATGGTATCTGTCCAGATGATGTATTGGTGAGCTAAAAATTGGTTCGTCTAAGGCAAATGATTAGAATAACTCGGAACTCGTCTCGGTGTTTAATTTAAACGCAACACAAAGAAATATGTCCTATTCAGTCAGATTTCTGTTGTAAACACTGATTCGTAATGCAGTAATGCTATATATGCAATATATCCCTCCTAAAACCTAGCACACTAGCTTAATCAGGGCAAATTGAAGTGGAATCCTTACTATGCCATATATGCACCAGCGAAACAGCTGCTGTGACTTTCCAATATGTTTTGGAAATGCTCTGCTATCAATAGCCAGAACAGGCACAAACATGGCAGCCATGATGGATGTCTGTCTCAATAGTTCCAGCAGTTTTCTTCCTATGCAGCGATTCTCTGTGAAGGTTCTCTACATGTCTACCCTATTCACTGATGTTGTTTACACAAGGACATGGATGGTGGATGCTCCACATAGAGATAAAAAAAAAAAAAAAAAAGCATGTGTAATTGTTGATATAGTGAAGTTTTCTGCGAGGTTAGCATTTATGGAAAGAGTCTCCGGTGTAAGAGCTTTGTATCCTTCAGAGGTGACACAGGAACGTCTCCAGGACACAAGACTTTGAGCTTTGCTGGGTGGTAATAAGAACCCTGTTTCTGCGGACCATATTACACCACAGCGTTTGTTGATTGTTTTCCTGTAACAGCACACCCCATGTGTTTTATTCCTTAATTACTGTGACGTTTTTGTCCAGGGCTATCAAGACGTACAGGAGAGCCGTTAGGCTTTAATGTGAATCTTCAGTTGAGCTAATTCTCTGTAACTAAAGCCAGTTAAACTCCAGCTGCTCTTATTCTAAACTGTTCTCAACCTTTCAGCCGCTGTTCTATAACAGTTCGTATACATTTCTGATTTTTTATTTTTTTTTTTTATTATACTGTATGTACTGTTCTTAATATGCATCTGTGTATGAAATAAATACCATCAAATATATTAAGATGAAGCCATGGCATCGTATCTCTTCTCTGCTAAGATCTTTAATGAGTCTGCCTGGTTTGGAAAAATGTGATAAAAAAAAAAAATGAAGGACAGGTTCAAATGCAGTGTGTGGGTGTGTGTGTGTGTGTGTGTGTGAAGGGGGGTGTCGTCGATAGCTCAGCCTGAGGTCAGTCAGCACTCAGATAAGGCTTGAAAAGTTGAGAATTAGACATAACTGCCAAGAGCCTCTGACGTTACTGGCTACTTTCTTCATGTCACACTCCTTTTTATTAGATCTGATACGGTCTGCTGGACAGCGCTACACACACACACACACACACATGCACGCAAGCACACACACTGACCTGAATATCAGACAGTAAAGGAATTGTGTTGTATTTTTTTGTAACCAGAGTAATTTTTCCACTGTTCCTCCTAAGTTTTATTAGACATTTATACGCAAGTGACGCAGGACACTGACTTTGCAGATTCATGCTTGTCTTTGCCCTGTTCGGCTGAGCTTCTCACTCTTCAACACAGACTTCAGCTTCCGACGCTGTTTATCTCTGTTCTTGTTTCCCCTTTTTACTTCTATTCTGGCACTCTCTGCTCCTGTGTCGTTGCATGCGTGTGCCTTATACGCATCCCTGAGAAACTGACTTTTGATTGTTGTCACCAGTTGACATCCCCCGCCCCCCACTAATGCTACACATTCTCCACTCCCTAAAGCCACTCCGGCTCCCTCTCTGAGATACAGCACACACACACACACACACACACACACACACACACACACACACATACACCCATTGCCCCTAGGACAGCACCTCCCCTGCCTGTCCCTCTTCTCTCCCAAGCCACTTTACCCAGAGAAGACAAGAAAAGAAGAGAGGAGAGATTGGAAACACGAGCCAGTGCTTACACAACCTGCAGTCAGTGAGCGAGAGAGTCAGAGAAAGAGACCGAGAGGAAGAAGTCAAGCAGAAAGAGTGCAACAGCGCACAGCGTTCTGTGAGGGTTTGTACACAAAAGGTGGAATAAAAGCAAGCTCCTGGGAGCATGCCGAGAGAGTAGAATACACTAGAGGAGGTGTGAAACGGAAAAGTGGCGAAGAGGAAAAGTGAGTTTCAACAATGAGCATTGTGATGAAACCACGCTCCCGCTCCACCAGCTCTCTCAGACACTCAGAGGGCATATGGTAAAGTTCCTCTGTTACTCTGTCCTTTCTGACTAATTTAATGTCCGCTTTCTCTGCAAAATGCTTGCGGGTGTAAAAGGGTTTGTTTTACAGCACTTCATGTGAAAATGTGACTTCTGCTGTTGTTTCCTGCTTTAGCTGCTCTGTTGTATATTTGGTTGTATCTTTCATCACTGCAAGATCCGAGTCTCTTTTCCAAAGTTGGTGCGTCTCTCACTCTGTATAATCCTGCATAGAGCCTGGAGTCAAGTTTCCTGCTGTGTGCCATGAGGCAGTGCACACTGACAGTTTACAGTATCTCATTATGTGTGTGTGTGTGTGTGTATACATGGCAGGAATACAGCATTGTGCAACCAGGATAAATATATCACTGATCACAGTCACTCAATATCAGGCTTGACCACTGAATTCAGATTCGGTTTGCGTGTTAATTTTGCATTATGCTAACACACTGTAGAATTCCTGAATCCTATTTTTCTATTACAGCATGGCTCAGATGGTGGTTCAGCTGCAAAGGAAATCACACGGTGATATTAATGCACTCATTATCTTCTCTATAGTAACAGCTAAAAGGGGCTCGTATGGTGGACATTCCACATATACAAATTAAACATTATTGGTATGGTAAAGTTTTCTATCAGGAGATGTTTATTTAGCATTAATGGAAGAATGGAGGACGTTCAGAGAGAGAGAGAGAGAGAGAGAGAACAAGGCTGATGAGGGAACGTCTGTTTGTAGTTGTTATAACACAAGTGATAACAGGAACTGACTTGTCTTGTGGATGTTTGAACCACAGCATGAACTACAACAACAAACAGATAAATTGTACTACATGTTATTCTTCAAGTAATAAAAATAGTTCACTTTGGCAAACTGCTGTGGCGTAAGAGGAATAAAGCGTATCAGGATGTGCTGTTATTGAAAATACATACATTTTAACAACTAACACCACTTCGGTATTGATTATTTTCCTATAATATTACACCTCATGATGTTTTATTCTTTAGATAGTAGAACATTTCTGGAATTGTTAAAACCAGCGTATGTAGGATCACTGAATCTAACATGACTAAATACGGGAAGGCTGGTAACGAGTAAAGTGTGAAGTCTATTATCAGCCGCTTTGCCTCACAATGAATGCACGCTTATGGAGAGCAGATTCTAAAGCAGATGCTGCTTCACGTGTCAGTGCCCTCTCACTCTACACCGTTGGTGTGCAATCAGCTCACAGCTTTGACCTGGAAACATGCAAGCGTGTTGCGTCACACTCAAACACGTCATCACCGAAACAGGCTCCCTCTTTTTTTTTTCCCCGCTAGTTTTTCTTTCCGCTCTCTGGAAGCTTAACCTCCCCTCTTGCCAGCAATCTATCTGGGGACGACCTCTGCCAAAATGGGCCAAGGGCACCCTTCTTTCTCTTCTGTCTTTTCCTCTCTAACTCTTCTCATCGCTACACATATCTGGCACCTTTTTGTCTGTCTGAGGGCCACTCGCAGCCCAATTAGCGAAGCCCCAGAAGGAGCTAGAGGCCCCTGCAGTGCGTCAGTCACTCGCCTGGGCCCCTTCCTACTGTGTTAAGCTTCCAAACTTAGCGCGCTTCTACATGCCTGAGAGGAAAAGGCACGGCTGCTTCGTGATGTGGGTCACATGTGACGTTAAGGTCTGGGGATGACGTCTGATGAGGTAGATCATATGTCTAGGGTCTTGTCTGTTGGATGAAGGAGTCTTGGTGAGAGCAGTGAGCTGACATGTAATGTTAGTTCACACTTACACAGGGATTGCGAATGGGACCGATTAAACCTTAGATTCAGTTATGACCAAAATCTTTCATTTCAGTCCATTTCTATTCAATTTCCTTTGCATATAGCTTTTGACAATAAATATTGTCACAAAGCAGCTTCGCAGAAGTCTGGATGTAGATGTAAATTTAGATCCCTGATGAGCAAGCCAGAGGCGACGGTAGCAAGAAAAAAAAAACTCCCGGAGATGACACAAGGAAGAAACCTTGAGAGGAACCAGGCTCAAAACGGAACTCTTCTGGGTAACACTAGAAATATAGTGGGAATATAATTCATTAGTCTTCTGCAACTTTACACTGCAGTGTGTTGAAAGGATGCTCAGTATGATCATATTGTGAATAAGAGTCCTGACAGTGTTTATCATTACAGCAGCACTTCTTAGAAGGGTCAGATCTACATGATCCAGTAAAATCTTTAGTTAGACATTATGAGTGAGACTACCTTTTACAGCTTCCTTTTTAGCTCATCTAGCATTCATCTGGTATCAGCTTGTGACAGTCTAGACTACATGCCTTTTTTCCCCTAATGTAATTATTCAAGTGAAACAAACGTGAAACAGGTTCAGCCTCTTGCTGTTGAAAAAGACTAGCTGTGAAACGATACATTTGTGCTACTTCCTTTTTCTCTGTGTATCTGCCCTGCAGGAAGGATCACAATACACCACGCCAGGCAGTATTGTGCAGGGCTCAGATGTCGGCACACACAGTCAGGTGTTCACACTCTTATGCAAAACGGCTAGAACTAGCTAGCTGCCCTTGTGCACTAAAGAAATAAAACTAGAAGCCGGATTGAATCTGTGATTTGTGGTGATGAACACAACTTTTAAAAAAAGAAATACATATATATTGAAATCATGGCTGAACACTTCACAGGCTACTTTAACAATCAGCTTTGAAACTTTACCTTGCTGTTCTCTTCACCACATAGCATTAGATGTCCTTTTGACCTTGGCCATGTCTTTTAAAGTTTATAGAAATGCAGCTTTAAACTTTATTCTACAACACATAATATAGCTTACCTTCATCCCAATTGTCAGTAACACAATCTTTATAAAAATAGACACACAATAGAGCCCCTTAGATGATTAGGGATTAGGGAAGACTCAGTGCATGAACAGGAGTCTGAATTGAACTGGAGACCAGACTTGGCTGACCTATGGGTTTGTAACTCTAGAGCCGAGCATTTGTGTCCAAGTCCTCACTTGAAAGGATGTCAATAGGGAGCTATTCGACATATCTCAGGCCTGCACTTGAAAGGGACGAGTGGTCTATAGCCAACAGAGAGAAGAGAAGGACCAGAGTTCAACTTCATCTCTAAGCTTCAAAAGCCGCTGTCATTTAGATGTATTTTGCCAAATTTGGTCAACTTTAGTTGTAGTTTGTAAAAACAAACTGTGGAATGTCAGCAAAGCAAGTTCCTGTCATCACTTTCTCTTTTTCTCGCTTTTGAAGTTAACACAGCTTGTCGTGTTTCCGAGAAAATGTCCTCTGTCGGAAAACAAAGGGACAGCTTTACCTCTGATAGTTACCAAGCACTGACACTGGAGACTCCTTCTTGTACTTCCTCGCAGATAACTGCACCATATCAATGATTACACGAGTTTTTAAAATGAGATGCCTCCACAATACAAGTCCCTGTGTCAGTCGTTACACCTTTTGACCAATCAGAATGAAGAATTCAACAGCGCTGTGGTATGAAATAATATAATTGAACTAATATTCTCCAGGAAACGTTTAACGTCTTCAGCGTTTTGAAGAATCTTAAGGACACTGTGGGTTTATGGCATAGCTACAGACTATTGTTAATTGTTGTACAATTCATATACCGTATTATACCTAAAATAGCAGCAGTGCAAAATGTCTGGCTGGATTACAAAATTGTGCCAAGGTGACTTGCTTTAGCCTTTTTAGGTGAGGAATCTGCAAGCATGCTGTCTGTGCTGAGAGATTATGATTTGTCAGTGTCTAAATACTTTATCCAGAGCACCACACACATCTTTTTTGGCTCTACATGTTCTTCTGGAAAATATCCCCAGACAGAAGGTGTGTGTGTGTGTGTCTGTGTATCTGTTTAGTGCTTTTGGTCTCAGGAGGACTGGATGTCTTCAACAGGGGAGGCATGATGTTTCCCTGAGCATTTGGGTTACATGGATTAATATCTTTGGGTCCAGTTTCTAGAGTTTGGATTTTAAATCAATACATATCTCTCCATTCATTGATTTGAGAACTTTTTTCCCTTAAGAATCATATTCCAGGGCCGTACAGGCAGGCAACTGTGAAACACCGATAATCCACAGCCATAACCTAGGACAGATGAAGCTAACAGATGAAGCTTTAACCAGGAGAATATGGAACTAAGAAACACGGAAATCAAGGCTTGGGCAGAGCAAAACCAAAGCATGATTTCAAAAGCAAGATTTAACAACAAAGCAAATGACACAAATGTTAGGCAAACTAATCAAGAACTAACACAAAACAGGTGAACACGATCGGGCATCAAACCAGTGGCAGGACAGGGATGGAGTCCAGAACAGAAGCCAAAACGAACACTAGCGCACATTGTTCATTACCATTGGCACTGTGAAGCTGACTCTACTTTATTGTTGTATAAATCTTGAAATCAGTGTTTTGTGATAAAGTCAAAACTGTTTGTAATATTGAAGATCATCATGCCATTTCAGTTAAATCCAATCAAATTTTTAATGCCATCCATGACTTTTGGGCCTCAAATAAGTGTAAAACTTGTTTGAGTGCCTGGCAGTAGCAGCCTGAGGGGTCAGAAGGGTCATCCACAATGCTGGTGACCCACTGGATATGCCTGATTCAGATATTCGGTTTGTAATCTTCACTCTTTCTCTCTCTCTATCTGCAGTTTTGACGTGGACAATGGCACGTCTTCAGGAAGGAGTCCCCTGGATCCCATGACCAGTCCAGGCTCTGGCCTCATCCTCCAGGCCAACTTTCCACACAGCCAGAGGAGGGAGTCCTTCCTCTACCGCTCAGACAGCGACTATGACCTGTCGCCCAAGTCCATGTCCCGCAACTCGTCCATCGCCAGCGACATGTGAGTACTCAGGCACGGGGAGGCTAACACACTCGTTTTCCTCCTCCAGTCAGTGGACCATGTCACCTAAAGCAATTCCTTTGTTCCCTTCATGAAAACTAGGTATTTCCTGAAGTTAAATGCTTCCTCAAGAAGATTAGTATGTGTCCTTAATGTTTAGCCATTGCATCATTCATGCACAGACAAAATGAAAGCCTGAAAGAAGAATATGGATTCATTCACATGTCCTACCCAGGGCACACGTGAACGGCTTTTCAAAGCATTCAGAAATTCCGTTTTCTTTCTTTCTGCTTCTAAAGCCTCACTTGTTTATATATATATATGAGGTTTACAGCATTTTTATTAGAAATAGCCAAATAAAGTCAGTCCTGAGAAAAGAATCACAAGAATCATCTTAAGAGCACATGTATAAAACCCAGCTGTAACTAATTTCAATAACACTTTATGTTTTTAATCAGAATAACTGAGTATTAAAAGACTGAAATACAAATATGACAATAGGTCAAACAGACCATCTCTATTAGAATATGACTCAGACCATACTACGTGTGTGCGTGTTTGTGTGTATGTGTAAATGCACGTACGTGTTCACTTGGACGTGTAAGCTGTGTGCAATGCATGACATATCACATGACTCTCTCTATGTTTGTCTTTCTATGCTACACTCACATATACACACAACACAAACACGCGTATACACATGGGAAGGTGGGAAGTAACCCATTTTCTCTACAGATGATCATAATGATCATAACGCTTCGAGGACAGCAGCTTTCTTTTTTTAAACATACAAATAAAGTTTTTGTATGATGTGAAATGAATATTGGGGCCTTAATTAGCTGAAGAGGCCATGCTGTCTGTAGTTCATCATGTAGTCTTAGTCCACACCTACAGCAGGTAGAGTAAAATCCGTAAAAATGGTAAAAGTGCATAAATTCTTTACTCAAGTCAAAGTGCAATTAGTTGTCTAAGTAAATATTCAGCTAAAAGTTGAAGCACAGCTTCAAAAGTAGAAAGGTACAAACTCTTATATTTTAACTTCACAGAGATTCACAAAAGAAGGAAGGCGTCTGCCTCAAATCACATACTGATATTAGGCACTGAAGGTAGATTATGGTATATAGAGAATGATGGGAAAACATCTCTCAGATGTTACAAACATGACACAAGCTAGCTGAATGCTAATAGCTAGTGCAGCAAAATGTACGTAGCAACAGATAGATTACAGCGATGGGTACCGTGTGCAGTCTCGTTCTTGTAGTCACATCTTTTAAAATTGGTTGGGAATTTAAATCGACTTCTTGAAGCCGTCTAATGCTAAAACAAGGTCAACTTATGACTTTATATATATGTGATTATAGAGAAATATATGTAAGTGATGTAGTATTTGAAAATAAATGAAAAGTAAGTAAAGATTTTTCCATTAAGATATACCATTGTAAATAACATTTAATACAGTATGTCTTTCTGTGTATTAAGACAAGTGCTTTATCAGCGTGACTCTGCCTTTCTCACAGTCAGTCTGACACACCATAAGCAAACAAAGTCACAAAGCTATGCAAAGTCTGTCTGTTGTGTATATCTGTGTGTCTGTCTGTGGGTCAATGAGTGCGTATGAATGTGTGTATGATTCACGACCTGTGTCCTTATCGATAGGAATAACCATCTGCAGAGGCCAGGCCTGGTGTCTCGGCGCTCTGAGCCGGTTATTAGTGGAACGTAAGTGCTGGCGCTCCCAGAACGAATGCTCTCCTACGAACTGCATCGGCTTGCTTCACTCTTAGACACGAGCATCACGGTCTCACATGCACCGAGAACCCCCTCCCTCTCTCCCTTCCTCACCTTTAATGCACAGAATTACTACCGAATCACTGCAAAAGCTCAAACTGTTGTCATCATACAGAGATTCTGGGCATTAAAGGCATTAGATGCACAGGTTGAGAGGGAAATTGCATGGAGGAGACAGTTTGATTTGAGCTCAAGCCTGGGATTCTCACTCATGGCATGAAAGAGTGTATGTGTGGATGGATGATTATCTATGCGTGTATATGCGACAGTATCCATTTCTTTATTTTACTTTTTTTTTTTTTTTTGCATCGTCCCTGCTCTGCATGTAACATCACAGATGTAGTGGTAACAAATTCCTCTAAAGATTTGCAAAGCGTCATGAATGATCCTCCTCTTGCAGTAGATGCATATGTGTTGAAGAGAAGCAATGCTCTTTCCTGATGAAATGTGTGTAGAAATGAGCACGGATTCGATTGCTGAGAGGTGCAAAATGTTCGACATAAAAATACACCGTGATATGAATCAGCTTAAGCAATGTGATAACAACATATTTTTATATTATTAACACGAAACAACCCTTAATGTATGAAGACACAGTGTCCCTAAGGGACACTATTTAAAAGAAAAATAAGGAATGTGAAAGAATTCGGTGAAAGTAAATTTTGTGCACATTTAAGAATTGAGAAAAATGAGGAAATGTCTGACATGAACACCTCCTTTCTCTCTACCTATATTATGTTTTACAACAGTGGCTTCAACATGCTGGAGTACGGAACGCATCCAGTATATAAACATTATTGATGGAAGGAAATCAAGAGAAAAGAAAATGAAAGAAATCTAGAATGTTATTCCTAAGATCATTAGAACAGCCACAGATGACGGTGTTAATATGTTACAGAGTTACACAACATCCAACCTGAACAGTTACACAACATCCAACCTGAACCTGAGTCTGTAACGTACAGTGAAGCTAATGAGTACAGACTCTGAGTGTAAATTTGTGCTCACTTTACTATCAGGACCAGGATTTCCATTTTCATTGCACTTCCATTTGTTCAGCAGTAGATGGAGTCTTACAACACCTCAAAAAAAAAAAAAAAAAAACACTGACAGAAAGGGGGAAAAAAAAATCTTTTTAAAGCAAACCATCATCACTATTATAGACGCACAATAGTTATGAATTCCGTGCACAACAGAGTCGGTGACTTGAAATAAACCTGGTGCTGCTTAAGCCCCGATGAGTGCACAGATATAAAGCTGATGTGTACTGATGGATTGCATTCATGCCTCAGCTTTCATTCCCTCCTGTTTCCCCTGCGTCTGCAGGTTCTGCATGCAACCCTGCACCACTATACGCATAATGCAGAGACTTATGGGAAAGCAGATGCACGCTTTTCAGTTAATCACATCTGACATCTGAGGAATCACAGGAAATAACACGGCATTTCCTGTGCTATTTCCTGTGCTAATTCCTGTGCTAATTCCTGTTGTTTCCGGTTACTTACTATGATTAATAATCTGGTTAATTATGATTATTATTCTGCTAGGCTGAATTTATTAAATTAATCCATTATGTTTACATGTCAGTGAAATATATATATATATTTCATCATAAGTGGCCTGAGTGTTTTTACAAGAATTATGGCTTGAATTGATTTACTTAGCTACTTATGATGAATTAACATGCATTTCTGTTGTATCTGTGTGTTAAACACCTCCGGATTGTTCACACACTATTAAGCTGTGGTCTCGAGCTATGATTAGAACAGTTTATTACACCACATCCCACACTGACAAAGTCGTCTGAAAGCATGTGACACAGTCCACACTCCTTCCAGTGACCTTTCACTTCGCCATTGCATGAAGATATAGTGTTGAGTGAGCTAACCAAGGCACACACATACACACAAGTCCACACACATGCACATGTCCACTGCGGTAGGTCGAATCACAGGACTACGTTTAGTAACCTCCAAACAAGCGACTCCGGCCATGCGGGTCATATGCCGTTTCTTCAGCGAGCCCAATGACAGTCACCGGTATGTTTTGCTGCTGTTCCAGATGTGGATATCTGCCGCTTTGTACCCAACAATGCGGAGCTGTTTATCCCCCTCCTCTCTTTCCTGCACTCCTCCGCTCTCTCGCCTGCACGCCACTAAGTCTCAGTCTCAGTTTGGACCTCAGTGCATGCTGCCTGATCTGCACGAAGGTGCCTGATCTGCACGAAGGTGCGATCGGTTTCATGAAAACCGCCTTTGATCTGAGCATGCCACACACTTTTAGTAAATAATGTGTTGTTTGTGTGTAATTGGTTTTAGGTTCGCTCTTTGGCTCAGTGTTTGTCGCAACAAATCTTGTGCTGAAGACATTTAATATAGACACTGGATCATTTATTATGAATATTTGCCATTTACAGAATTGGACAGATCTTACACTAGAGTAAGGTCCAAAAGTGCACTCACAATAAAATTCACATTTGTCAGATTATATTTTTTTAATATTACATCATTTTCTTCATTAAAAGTATTAGCAACCGTAATGCCTAATGCATAGCATACTATACTGATTTAGTCAGTATTATGTGTTAGATGTTGACAGCAGTTTATCACCCTGTGTGTTTTAAGCACACTATAATAAAATAGAGTTGTATGCAAAAGTTTGGGTACCCCAGGCCAAATTCCATATTTTACTGATTTTTTTTTTTTTTTAATGAAAAGAAATAAACACAACATCTGCAGCAGTCTATTACAAAACTTTTTTTTTTTTTTTTTTTTAAAGTAAAAGAAAATCTGCAAATATTAATGCACAGTTATTTTATATTTGATGTACTTACAATAAAATAGCAATTGTGGCATGTGCAAAAGTTTGGACACCTTACTAAGTCAGTACTAGCTTGCAAACGCTTTTTTGTAGCCAGCTAGAAGTCTTTTCTTGTTTAATAAGACTTGATTACAACTATATGCAGCTAATTTGATTTACAACTATATGCAGCTAAACACAAATGAAAAAAAAAAAAAATGAAGCAGCTGGCATGTAAAAAGGATATTTAGAGAGAGTTTAATGTCATATTTCCTAAATGACTCAAAAGCATTGATTTCTCTCACCATTGGATTTCCCTCACGACATTTCCCTGCCTCACACATTTTTAAACAATACATATCGCTGGATTAAAGCATTGTATTAGTTTCTGCTAATATTTAAAAACGATAATTAAAGGACATTTATGCACACGTTGTGAGTGCTGCGTGTAGCAGTTGTTAAGTTCATGTATTCCCGTGGATAGCTGTGGACGATTAGACTATAAATAGGTCCGCTACTGGCTCAGATCAAACAACAGAAGTGGAGAGAGGCGTGGTGTAGAAAGAGAAGGGTTGTATGATATGAGAATGAGTGGTGCAGAAGGAAGCAGGTAAAACACTGTTCTTTCTTGACTTGTCGGTGGATGGATTTAGCCCTGACCTTTCTGAGTGTAAACGTCTCTGGCATGACTCTGCGTTACGGACACTCTGAGCCATGCCAGGACAGAGGGGCACTGAAGCAGCGTGTAAAGTTACAAGCACATGGCATACACAGCGCTCTACACACATTTTATATACACCCTGTGGTGTATATAATGTCAGTCCAATGATGTCAGTATGTCTTATTTGTGGAAATCCCCCTTGAGCCAGACAATCTCTTTTAATTTTATAGCACAAAGGTAAAGTCTTATTTAAAATACGCAACGTGTCTTTATTTCAGTCATTAACACTACTTGTGCTTCTTCACAGAGATGGAGGGAATGTGACTATCACCTTTGTTTCATATTTACACAGATTAATTATACATACAGTGCCCTCCACAATTATTGGCACCCTTCCTAAAAATGAGCAGGAATCATTGTCTAAAAGAAACGTTACACACAGCGATTCGAAAGTTCCTTCGCTCAACCTATTCAAGTAATAGTACTTTGACTCAAAAGTGTCTCCTGTGTCTAAATGATTGATATCCATAATGAATATTTTAGATAAATGCAAACAAATTGCTTGGAAAATGATCATTATTATGATTTTTAACATTCTGTCAGTCCCCATGTCCTTTTCCATGGGGTATAAATAAGGTTGCCCAAATGCAAACTCACTTGGTCATCCATCACCATCAATTCTTTGGAAAACCAAAGAAAATTCTAACACAAAACAGACAGATGGTTGTTTGCCTGCATGGATCAGGAACTGGACACAGAAAAATACAGTTAAAATACCATGAAGCAAAAAAAAAATAAGACCATAATAAAGAAACGGTTGTACAGGCAAAAATAAATTCAAGTTTAAAAATGAACAGTTAAATGCCACTTTCGTAACAAGAAGAAAAGAAGCCCTTCCTAAAACTCTCTTTAGAACTACAACGGGCATCATGTGGTGTGATCAGATGAGACCAAAATCGGTCATTCACACCATCGGCATGTTTGGAGACAAAAGCGGATTGTGTACAAGGAAAAGCACCTGATGCTCCACAGTAAAGTCTGGAGATGGATCATGGATGCTTTGGCGCTGTTTTTTTTTTTAGCTGGTGTTTCGGGGCTCTTGTAAATGCTGATGGCATCATGAATTCTCCTAAGTATCAGGATATTTCAGCCCAAAACCTGGTTGCCTCTGCCAGAAGGTTCAGACAATGCCATAGATGGAGCTTTGAACAATATGATGAGCCAAACATAATGCTTTTCAATGAACATCTCAGTCTGCAGATTTAAACCTGTGCTCTAAATGAAAGAGGCCAGCGTAGAGTGGTGAAGTGGTCTAAGATGTCTTACAAGTGTCTTCATCCCTGTTAGACATTACAGCAAGAATATCAGTGGTGTTATTCTCTCCAGTGACACAAACTATAAATTGTAAAGGTGCCAATAATTCTGAAACCAGTGTTTGCAGTTTGTGACTGATAATAGGCGTTTGAGCTCAAATGATCACTTATTTGCATGTGCTGATATATTTACATATTCCTTTTTGCTATTTTTTTAAGGAGGGTACCAATAATTCACTGTATTTACTTAACCTTGTTAACCTTGTTTGAATAAAAATATAAAATACTGGCCCAAACACAGTCTATTTAAAGAGTTAAATGGCGATTTTGATGGCTGTCCTGATGCAGCTTGAGAATTAATGTTTGTGTCCCTCAGTGATGGATCTCCCTCCTCTCTACATCCTACTAATTAACACTCACCTGCAACAAACGCATTCATATCCAGAAATGCCTGACAAGCGCCCCATTCCTCCTGCCTTGGACTTGTCACACAGATAAACCATATCGTCAAAGAAAAGTCAAATATTAGATCACACTCTTATCCGGTGCTTTCTTCACTATATTGTGAAAACATTCGTCTTTTGCCCTTAAATGATATGGTTCTTTTGTGGCGACAAAATGCATGCAGCATTTCAGACATGTATATCACACACACGAGGAACATGAAGACCTCCTCCTAGAGTCATTGTAGAAGAGCTGACACAGCATCTGTGTACCAAACTGCTAACTGACTTCATGTATCCACTCTCTTGCAGTCATGGGGACGACCTGATTGTAACACCGTTTGCCCAGGTTAGTGCCCGTCAGCTCCTTTAGCAGTGCAACAGCAGTAGTAAGTCAGCAGTAAAAAAGGATGACGAGATGTGGTTTTATAGGAAAATATTCAACAGCAGAGTGGCGCGATGCAGCCCAAGTGAAGCAGAGCTACCGATATCACCCTGAAGTTGATTATTTTCCTATAACAGCATGTCCCAAAGTGTTTTATTCCTCTTAAACCACAGCAGTTGGTCAAAAATTAGTGTATTCATTTATTACTGAATGATACCTAGTACTTTTATAATTAATTAATACAAACATAAATTAATATAAACATTTATAATTAATTTATGTCTAGCTGCTGTTAGAGAAAATTAATCAACACCTTCTGACTCCAGGAACCCAATCAGAATAAAATGCAATATGCTTTCTGCTATGCCCTGTATATGTTTTTACATGATGGTAGCTGGCTTTCATGCTTAATAAAATAAATAAACTAATTTCAGATCACATAGTGACATAGTGATCTTGGTGTTATAACTACTTGGAGTGCGACTGGTGTAAAACTAGTTTGATGAAATTATGACTTTTTTTTTTCTTTTTTTTTTTTTAAAAGGGCTTTTAGTACTTTTGTTTCTTTAATAAGCTCAGTGTAATGTTGCTTCCTTGTGCTGAGGTGACATTTAGTCCCCATTCCTTTTTCACATTAAGGCCGATCATGTCATACTTATTAAACACAAACCTGTTTACATAATTCTGGTTTCTGCTTTTTTTTTTCCCCTCTTTCGGTAGGTACTGGCCAGTTTGAGAACAGTACGGAACAATTTTGCAGCATTAACCAACTTGCAGCAAGAAAGAACCACTAATAAGTGAGTGCAGTTACAACACCGTGTTTAAATATTTATTATACCATGATGGCTAAGTATATTGTATTGTATGTGTATGGGTAAAACTATGCATAGAATCCATTGCACTGGTGTGGAGATATTCTTTACCAACGTCAACATTATTATATATAAATTACTTTCTCCTTAAATGGTCATTTTGCAGGAGGGCTCCCATGTGTAATCCATCTCCTCTCCCAAAAGCCTCCTTCACAGGTAGGATTTCATTTTGTATTGTATGAATTATATTACATTAGACATCTCCTCAAAATGTGTTTAATTAATTAATTAAAAAAAAAAAAAAATACAGTTAAGCCATTCACTACACCATACTGTTCCACAGAAATGTGTGTTGTTTTTTTTTTTTTTTAATGTAGTCAGTTATTTGGTAAGAGAATACATGTAGAATACGCACTAAAACTTACAGACATGGATCTAATCTTATTTGAGACTGCCAAACCTGGAACCTTTGAGACCTGGAACCTTGTTGTGTTCAGGTTTTACCTTGTATTCTGGTTTTACACCTCTAGAGGGAGACAAACTACTTCTTTGGAGCTCATGTAACCAATTCCTCAACAGTGTAGGTTCCGTCACTGGGTCATGCAAAGTGTTGTTAATGAATTCAGTGATTTCTAAGTTGGAGTGAATTTCTACTTCCTGTAATGTATATGAGGAATGCAAGATTGAATGGATTGAAAATCTGCCTAGGTAGGAAATCTGATTGGCTTTATTACGCTGCATCTTACAGTAATGAAACTTGTGGTTAATATAAGGTAATGTAATTTTTCACACATGACTTTGTTTTCCTGCGTGCCTCCTCAGCAAGAGATGGATTATTATTGGATGAAAGCGTGTTAACACCTTGCCATGACTCACAAGATGAGGCTGTCAGTCAAAGCACTCTTTGCTTTCTGCTTCCTTCTCAAATGATCAGTGCTATTTTATTTGTCACTGAACTGGGAATTGCTGAATGCAGCATGTAAAAGCACGCGTTTATTAGGCCCAAGGCTGTTTAGAGCCTTTTATACTAGATTGGAGTCTGTATTTAGTCAGCTATAATGGCACTGTTCACACACCCTTGCTCAATCAGCACTCGGCTGTTCTCAGTGGCGCCTGCCGATACTGATTGATCTGTTATATTATGAGCTGTGCTTTAAATAGCACCTGCTAAAAATAGCAAGGATCTGCCCCCTCCTTGACAATGCAGCACTGGGAAGGTGAATGGAATAAGAACTAGGGGAGATGAGGCAATGGCTGAGACATAGCGAGAGAGAGAGAGAGAGAGAGAGATACAGGCGGATTAGACTGTGGAGAATGATGTCATCTGAACTGTGACGTCACTCATCAGCGTCCTCCAGGGACATGGAGAAGCCAGTTTCCACAACACCCCCTTCTTCCCCACTGCTTTGTTGGAAGTGGCCTCTATGTGTGTATGTGTGCCACGGATTGTGGAAGCATGCTGTGGGAGGGTGTGAAGACGTGCCATCCGGCTGGCACAATGGGCACAGATTCCATGTGTTTCCTGAGTCATGGAATTTCACACCGTGAATATTGCCTTCCCACCTTATGACTTTAAGACCTACCGTGGTGCATGATTTCATAAACACAGCACTACAGCTCTTACTCAAAGATGTTTCTGGCCTTACTACTGGCTTTTAAGCATCTCACTGTGAGAACTGGATGAGATCACAGGATTATACAGGAAGTAGAAAAACCTGCAAGGTGTTTAATTTAATCTTAAGTGCTTTGGAATTCTCGAATCTGATTGGTCAGAAGGGGTTAATTAAATTTCTATGACAGCAGCTCTTTAGTAACAGCAAATTCACAGGGACCTGCATGGCTAACACTCACTTAAACATTTATAAAAACCTTGGATTGCTGATATGGTGAAGTATTCCCTGAGGAGGCATTTGTTTAGCATTTTTGGAAAGTCTCAAGTGTCAGCGCTTTGTAACAATCAGAACTAAAGCTGGAACTTTCAGTTTTTAGACACAGGAAAGTGTTCAGGACGGAGGGCTTTGTGCTTTGCTTGAAGCTGCATTGTTTTGTCTTATTAACATCAAGAGAACAAAAGAGAAGCTGGTGAGGGAACGACTGTTTTTTTTTTCCCCCCACAGATGTTCCACATCAATAAATATAACTATAAATGGATAAAATGTATGATGCGTTCTTTTTAATAAATTAAAAGTGTTTAGTGGTGGCAAATTGGGACACCAGTCACATTGCAGGGCATCATCCACAAACACACACATACACACATACACACACTCACTCACTCTTCAGAAACCAGACACAGTAACCTGAGCTCAGAATCAAACTAGGAAATCTGGAGCTGTGAGGCAGCAACACTACCTGCTGCACCACCGTGCCACCCATGGATAATGATGTTTCAATAAAATATTTCCAGTTGCAGTGCGCTCTTAAAATATTTTTTTGCATTTGTAAAGCGGCAGTACATTTGGTGGACGGCGTTTTCGTGCCTAAAGTTGTGAAACACATATGAAACACTCGTGCCAAATCGACCCAACAGCCCTGACTTTATTAATCTTTTATTTCCAGGCAGCAGCACCAGAAAACCATGTTTTTTTAGAGGTTTTTCTTCTCTCTCAGCCGATCTTGGAGAATCCAGTCCAGAGTTTAGAGCTGAGCCGGAGCAGACTCATAGTGTTGCACTAAAGATGAGAAGAATGCCATTGACGTCAGAGGAGACGCTGTCAGCAAGGACAGTGGTCCCCTGTGCTTGCAAACTCTCCTGAGTGATTGCACAGCCTTTGAAAGGGACACACACTGAGAATCAGGGTGAAAGTGACACATAGCATAGATAGACCCTTAACATGGGTCTCATTGTACATCTCTCTCTGTCTCATTCTTTGCGAGTCCAGCCCCTCAATACCAAATGTTTTTTTGTACTGAGGAATTGCATCAGGTCTCATTATTAGGTATTGCTCATGCACTTATTGAATGATATTCTTTTAACACAATGTAATACTCGTTTGACAGGGTGTACTCTCAAAGCAGTTCTTTTGCTTTATTGTTTACACACAGAGTGTATATGTAAAGCACATATGTAAATCCCTTCTGGAATGTTCATATCTGGTGAATATATCTAGTGCTTTGGTAATGTTTACATTTGTATTGCAGCTTTCTAATAGAGAGAAGGCTCCTTTCCGGCTCACAGCTGCTCAGATTACAGCGTTACTCAACTCCAATCCAAAACTCCAGCCCAGCTTTTCTTTTTCTTCCTGTGTCGTGCTCTCCGGCTCTTTAGGCTTGGGCTTTCACAGGAAACCGATTGTGTTTTGTGTAAAGCAAAGCCTCTTAAGTCATGCCGCCACGTTGAGGTGCTGCTCAGCTCTTACTAGCTCACTGTTTCCTTTATTTATTTATTTATTTATTTATTTTTAAAACCAGCTTCGATATCAGCTTGTTGAGCTAACTCCCTAACAGAGGAGGGACGCTCATCACAGTGCTCCTACAGCTTCATATGGGGGTCTGGTCTTTGGCCAAGGGAGCTGGAGAGGAGGTGCAAGAGGAGTGGGCTCTGCTTTCCGCTCTGCTCCTTTTTTTTTTTTTTTTTTTTTAAAGAAAGAAGTGCATGACTGAAAGGCAAGAGCTGTCCTCCTGAATTTCTCACTCTCCTCCAGATCACCCCCCTCACCTGATGGACCACTACTGGAGACTGGCGCTAGTCATGTGTTGGGATGCAGATTTGTTGTGTTAGTCAGTGACGCATCTGGCTCAGGATTTTGTGCATGCGTGCTGTGTGATTTTGCATAGTTAGAGCATGGTGTTCCATTGCTCTGTAGGCCAGGATCCCTGCACTGCTGGACTCTCACCAGCGTAACTCCTTTTCTCTCATTCATTTGGACTTCTCTGCACTCCTCTGGACTAAATGGAAGGGGCCCCCAGGACCAGAAGCTTAGATTTGATCCTTCAGCCCTCCATTTACTTGTAGGAGAGTTCTTTTTCATTGCAGCATGAAGAGTCACCCGCGCGTGAAATCCGGACAGCGCGGCATGGCCGGGTACGAGGCCTCGGCTAGCCCCGTGAAACGCCTCAAAACTGACCACCCCCTCCCCTCCTGTCTTCCCCCAGAGGAGGCCTACCAGAAGCTGGCCACCGAGACACTGGAGGAGCTTGACTGGTGCCTGGACCAGCTGGAGACACTGCAGACACGCCACTCTGTCAGTGAGATGGCCTCCAACAAGGTGAGTCAGCCTTCCATCTTCCACTACTTGATGGTGCATATCATTCACTTATTTCAATGTCTTCCTAAAATTGCCCATGCACCCCTGAAGGGTCAAGTCACATCAGTTCTTATTGTCACCCCATACATATGAAACACAAATACTGAGACCCCAGTGCCATGCTGAATCATGACAGACAATCCACATAAAATTACACAAAATAGTAGGACACTTATCTGAGGGTCTCATGGCTATCTTATTAAGTTTAATTTTTAACTGGACTGATGGCACTGGGAAGTAAAAAAAAAACCAAACTGAAATATAATATTTCAAGAAACAGCAATCTATAAATGTATTAATATGCCATCTTCCTACGAGTTACTGTTTTCACTGTTGGTCAGGGCAAGCAGGTAATGTGGGTTTAGCAGTAGCTGAGACTTATCAGCCAGAGCCAAAATGGCCACCCAAGGGATGCGCTATCTGACAAATGTACACAAACCACATGTTACGCATAAGACGTGTGTCCGGCGTGGTTAGGATTCTCCATCACACCTCTCTAGGGGTCATCCTCCTCATCAGCTGGCATGACACTCTCATGCGGTAGCTCTCTCTGCTCTGTAAATGCACCGGTGTCTCAGATCAAAACAAGACAGGATGATTGTGATGCTATGTGAGTATGGCTGACTGGTGCATCAACATGTGGACATCTGCATGTATGCGTGTGTGCTGGTGTACACACAGATGATTCTGGCACTCTCATTGTCATTTGCATTATATCTCTGATGGTGGCTTCTGTGGAAGTCAGATTGCAGTGGAGTGTGTGGATGTTTACTGTGCGTTGGCTGTTGATGCGGCTTTCTGCTTTGACTGTGGTTACACTGGAGTTGAGTGTTGCATTGTGCTCAGTGCTGTGACAGTAGATGGAGATATATATATATATATATATATAATACAAATGTGATGTTTTGTTTACTGTGGTTAGTACAGGGAGGGGGGTAGAGGGGGGAGAAGAGAACGAGAGAGAGGTGACAAGAAAGAGGAATTCCCATATATTATGCTGAAGGTCATGCACCATAATCCGCTTGCTGATTTTCTATGGCTTTGGCATAAATGATCCTAGAATATCATTGAAACAGGATGCTGCATGTGATATGCTTGCTATCTGCTGTTCATATAATATAGCTCTCATATAGCTCAGCATTAGACCTCATCAACAATAGCAGAGTGATGGAGCAGAGCAGCCATGCCAATCCAAAATATAAACCATGTTTACTCATGTTTGGTTATTTAACGTTTCTTTTAACACAATTACCTTGTATTGCTGAACAGGAAAGTGAGAGCTTTCGAGGAATCGATAAGCTAGTTTATACTCCATAAGCCAGTTTCTTTCTAGGAACTGTAGCATGTGATGGAGGCATCATTGTTTCGGTATGGTCACTCATAAAACATTCGTTACCAGGAACCTAGGGTCTCTGCTGCTGGCATGCATAAATGTCCCATCATTCTCTCTCTGACACACACAAACACAAACACACACACAATCACACACACACACACACACACACACACTCCCTATTTTCCACCTCCTACTTCCCGTAGTTTACACTACCTAGTTTCCCAATTTTACACTTCCTAGATCCCCTACTTTACACTTCCTATTTCCCCTAATTTACACTTCCTAGTTTCCCAACTTTACACTTCCTAGATCCCCTACTTTACACCATCTTATTCCTCTAGTTTCCACTTCCTAGTTCCAATAGTTTCCACTTCCTAGTTCCTCTACTTTCTACTTTCTAGTTCCCCTAGTTTATACTTCCTAGCTACAGTTCCTATTTCAGTTCCTATTTCATCTAGTTTACACTTCATAGTTCCCCTAGTTTCCACTACCTAGTTCACATAGTTTATACTTCCTAGCTCCCTTAATGTATGCTTCCCAGTTTCCCAAATTTACACATCATAGTTCCCCCAATTTACACTTCCTAGTTGCTTGCAAATGTATGCTTCTTAGCAAATAAATACCATTACACTGTGTTGCTTACTGTATGTTTTAATATAGAGCAGAAATTTTTATCCATCTTTCATGGTCCATCCACACTGTGCTGAGTGTTATTAACAGTTATTAACATCCTGTAGTATTAGAATATGCCATAGGCATGAATATTTTACATTATTGAAGATTTATTCACTGAGTTTGCATGGTGTAACATAGGAGATGTTTAGCAATGACTGTAAGCATCATTTCCTGTTTTGCTGCGCTTTGGATATAACATTTATGCCCTTGCTTATTTAGATATGCTAGCTGGTACATATGCTTTGCTCAGTTGCTCTAATTAACATAAATATCTTTTTCATGATCAGGTGTCATGTTTATATTTCTGTGATCATGTATCAGGTGTTACATTACACAGATAATGTTCTGTTGGAAATGATTTTTGTAAACATGGTAAAAAGGTTATTTTAGTCTCTGTCCCACCTCTGTTTCTTATTTGCACTCCTACATTTGCGCACACACACACACACACACACACACAAAACACACACACACACAGCCTGCCAGAAGGATCCCTAAGCATGGAAAAGGATCTAGAAATGCATGGAAAAGTGTGTACGTAAATATTAAGTTGCTTGTACTTAACAGGAACATAGGATATTGTGTATTGTATTGTATTGTAAAACTGATTCTACAATAGCACTGCTGTAAAGTCAGGCGATAAAACCGAGGTCAGTGGGCCCTACATTGCTCAATACTGAACAGGAAAGGAAGGTGAAGGGGTATGTTGACTTTAGAAACGTGTTCCCATAATTGATCAGCACATCATCCATGACTTATCTCTGAAAAAAAAAGAAAAAAAAAAACATTATTACGTGAAAAGAAATAAGACGCTTCTGATTCAGTCAAGTTCAGTCAGTCACTTTTTGTTTTGATCCCTGATGATTTAGTCTATTTCTGATAACAGTGTTTGGATCTAAACACTGTTGTGTGAAGCATTTTTCATTCTCACTGTAGCGTGGCAGCTCTGGACCAATCAAAAGGACTGGTGCTCCATGGCCCCTCCTCCTCTCCTGCCTGTTTCATATCTGTCCTTAAGCATATCAAGCATGCTTCTGAAATGCTGGAATCAGCCAAGCGCACTGCATGCTGATTAACTGAATACCTACACACACGCAGACAAAAATACCCACATAAACTGCAACAAACACGCCCGTTCTGTCACTGAGGAGGCCTAAGCATGATCTTACATGCTCATGGTTGCTATGGAAACACAACAAACTGAGCCGCCGGTAGAGTGGGGGGTCAGACAGAGAGAAAACAGAGAGGGAGGGAGGGAGGGAGGTATTCTGTCTTTCCTTCCTACTCATATATTCACATAGATTAGTAATAAATGAGTATGATTTACAATAAGAGAGTTATAATAAGATTTATGAGAGGGTAGGTGGCAGTTTTGGTGTGATGATTCAGTGAATGTATGACTCAGAAGTAAGACACATATGTGGATATCCCTTTTCAGTGATGCTGGGACTCCAGTAGACTGCCTGTGCCAGGAAAGATATTTGATAACATCTTAGTCCTTCACCATTTCAGAATTTTAGAGTTCGCTGTAAACAAGCATGACTCTGCCAGAGGAGTATAATCTGAAACCTGTTTTCAGACTGAATCAGTGTTATTGCAGGGACGGCTTTAAATAAGCACTGGTCATTGTTGTTTGTGAAGTTTAGCATCAGTCGTGTCTGAATGTCTGATAAGTTAAAGGAGTGTTATTTCCTATAAGTGGGAGTTTTAAGCCAAGTGTGAAGTCATAAAAGATGGTGTTTTTACACATAGATACTGTTAACCCTTCTGCTGATTTTATGCTTCTATGACTTTTAAATTAACTTTGCAACATAAAGTTCATATGGTTTATATTTATATCATATTATATCTGATGTTAGGCTACAGTTTGTGTGTTACATAACTCTTAACAAGAAGTTTATATATATATATATATATATATATATATATATATATATATATATATATATATAAATTTTCTTTTTTTATTATTGATTACATAAATTCAGAGAAATTGTATCATGTTGAAAAATCATGATTAGTACAATTCTACTTCTAGTAAAAAAAAAAAAAAAAAAGTGTGATCTTGAGTTCATTATTAGCTGTTTTGCTGTTAGTGTTACGCTCTACCTCCGTTTCACCAAATGCCACACCCTGTGGATTATAAAGCTGGTGGCTTCTTTGTGCCTGGATACAAACCAAAGCTGAGCAAGGAGAAGTATAGAGTAAAGCAGAGAGAGAAAGAGATGACCGCAGCCCACTCCTCTTTCCAGGACTGTGGCTGAGTGTTGAGAGGCATTCGGGTTCTGCACACACACGCTGTGGTGCAGGAGTCGCTGCCACTCCGCTGCTTCACTTCAGAGCCTTAACCACAAGGAAGGAAAAGCCAAGCCATGGAGTTCTCAAAGACGCCGCCGATGGCTTTAATCAAAGCCACCCGAGCTCCAGATGAGTCCAAAGCCTCAGCCTGCTCCAGAAAACACCACACACCCCTATTCAGAAAACCACAGAGGCCTGGTGCCCGCTCAAAACAGCTACAGCGGGACCAATGTGCTGCACTTCCACTGGTAGTTATTGGTAGTTGGTGGCTTCACTGAAGTGCACTGGGTGCAGGCAATTAGGAAACTGTAGGAAAACATAATGGTACCAACTGGATCAAGCATAACCATGACAGGAAGTAGAAGTGGAAGTGATTTAGCTTTTGTTTCAGAAAATTCATTCTGAAATCATGTTGTCGGTCTGATATTGGCAAACCGTCTGGTTTGCGTTTAATTAATGATCACTACTCACCCTGGAAATGGCAGCAAAATGCTGACTGTTCTGACTCCACTCAGTTTGTGGAAGTAAAACCTGTCATTATAATACACAACTACTAGCCTGTTTACAATATTCACATAAAAAGAGCCAGATGTGTATGGGTGTGTGTCTTACCGGGTGTAATGAAACTTAGTTAGCATTACGAGATAAAAGAGACACAGGGGCATGTGCTGTGCATTTTGGGGTTTTATCATAAAGGCAGTTTATCCGGTATTTAGAGAAGCTTTTTGCATGCACCATTTTTATTAATAATGGTTCAGGTTCAGCACATTACCAAGCCTGATGAAAATGATCCAAAATCCCTGGTCAGCGAGGGTCCTATAGTGGTCCTATATTATGCATTGCAACAGATGGCGTGCAGTCAATAACTGTATATTTACGAAATGCATCTGTGTGGTAGATCTACCTGATAAAATGGAAACTCAGTGCGACAGTGAAACATAATACATTCTGTTATGCACATGTACAGTTTAAAAAAAGAACTCCTGATTGCAAGGCTTAGAGTTGAGGTGTGTATAAGACTGTGTTTTTTAACTCCTGTCTGCTCCCAAAGGAATTCTAACCAATCCCGCCCACTCCAGCAGACACTCTTGACATCCAGCCCGCTCCTACACTTTTTTTTATTTTTGTTTGCAATTATGCACGAATGAATTTAGTTGGTTCTAGTTCTCAAAATATAAACAAATAAATCATTTAAACTGCTGTTACCCTGACAGGAATAACGCAGTTACTAGAGATTAATGAATGAGCACCCAAGACACATTCATGTTGACGAACATATCTGACAGGCTGCTCCCACCTGCATGAGTAAAAAACACCCATTCCAATGACTTTTTTTTTTAAATATTAGTTTTGTATTTAGGTACACTAAAGGAGAACACTGCCCAGCAACTGCAGCCTGAATCATAGTGGCCAGACTCAAATGCCACTGTCCATTTGATGTCTGGCTCTTTTTTCTTTAGACACTACTTAATCTCTTTATTTGTTGTTGAATATTTATATCTTTATATGGTTTCACTGTCCATCCCTAATTTCAAGCACATTATGTTCTTACTTTGCATACAGGACCTACACTGATGCAAAAGCTAATATAAGAGCTGTGTTCTTGAGTGAACCATTGGCCGTGCTATACCATGCAGCATTCAGCCACATATTCAAATAGGCCAAAGATGGTACAATAAAGCTAGCTGCTGGCCATGGACTTAATAAAGGGCCTTGTGATGGCTTCATTTGTTTTCCAAATGAACTCATCAGTGATGTGCACATGAAAGATCCGCGGCCAGGTTAAATGAATTCCAGGTAGGGTCTTGCTATCTCCATATGAATGCGCCACTGTTGTTTTTGTTGCTTTGCTTTCATTACGTTGGCCTCTAATGGTGAATGAGAGGACGTTGTATTCTGTTAATTCAGCTTTGATAATGTCATGAGTGGAATTTCATCTGCAATTTAGATCATCATCAAGTGAAAACTTAAGTAGCACATATACAAGCAAAGGCATACGAAAAGAAGTTTTATGTTTTATAGTCTGCAGAATATTTGTGGATCAATCCATCTGGTGGTTAATAAAGCTGGTATATGTGTTAGGAGTTAAGAGACAGGGTAGGAGAGAATGGTAATGGCTGTCCTTAAGGCTTGCACTCCCCCATCAGCATGTCTTAACCACTCCATCCCCTCTCTTCTGGCTGTAATCAGTGGTGATTGGCTGGTCGGTGGGCTCGAGATGCATCCAATACGAGTGCAGTGCCTTATTTGGAAGGTGTCGGCAGGACTGATGCTTTTTTTCCACAAGCACACCATCCTCCTTCTCCTGCCATTTTTCTGCACGGCACAAGCGAGATGATCAACCTGCTCACAGCTAGCATTTTCTTTTTACGCTTCCGTCTTACCTAGACTCAGCTCACGCCTTTTCGGTGACTATCCTTCTTTGCCTGAGATAATGAACAAAAGCTGATCTACGGATTTTTTTTTTTATTCTTTATATGTGACTTGGCTGGTTGCGAAAATGCCTGAAGCAAATTATTTGCTCTCTGTCTCATTGGGATATATAAAGGTACGGCATATTGATTCTTCCTAAAGATCTATATTACCATCTGGCTTACTGATTTTAGATTTATCTTGCCTGAGAATCATGTTTTGTTGCGCTAAATAATCGAGAGTCTAAAAAAAGCTAGCGTGTGGGGCTGTCCTAGGCAATGGTGTTCCATTGACAACCTGAGAATAACAAATCTGTAAATACATTTTGAATCTATAATGTATTCAAAGGGAGATTCTTATATGGTTTTAGTGATTCAGTCAGAATGATTTTATTTTTATTTTTTAACTTCACTGGTCTTAAAAGAGGGAAAATCAATTTGTGAGCTATCAGGTGACAAACTATTACTGGTAATTTCAAAAGGATTGGATTTTGTGTGGTCTAATATCTGTGACCATAGCTGACTGAATAATAAATTGATCTGTCATTTTTCTCATATATACCTTTTTATGTTGTAGAATAGAGAAAGCCTAATAAAGGAAAAAATCATTTTCAAAGACATACAGATATAAGGAAAAGGAGGATATACTATAAATATAAGTGCTGGTTCCATACATTTATTCATCTTCAGTAACCACTTGATCTGGCTTGCAATGGATCCGGATCTTATCCCGGGAACAATAGGCATGAGGCAAGAATACACCCTGGATGGAATGGCAGTCCATCTCAAGCTGCCATGCGCGCATGCGCACACGCACACATTTATACACTTATTCACACTTAGGAACATTTGTAACATAGCCACCTACATGCATTTTTTTGGAAGGTGAGAGAACACTGGAGAACACCGAAAACCAAAACAGAAAGAGGGAGACACACACAGAGCTCAGAAAGTGGTATAAAGATGACAAGTTCATTAAGTAATAACGTTTGTGTGTGTGCGCATGTATATATATATATATGTATATGTGTGTGTGTGTGTGTATGTATGTATGTATAATTTTTTTTTTTTTTTGTTAGACCCTAACCCCTATATCTCTGTCCATGGTTCTTTGTTCCAGTTCAAGAGGATGTTGAACAGGGAGCTCACCCACCTGTCTGAGATGAGCCGATCTGGAAACCAGGTCTCCGAGTACATCTCCAACACCTTCTTAGGTAATTCAGGCCATCGAACCTCATCAGGTCCCAAAGCACTACACATTTACTAACAATAGAGTGATGTCTGTGTAAACAGCTTTCACATAGTGGAGGCAATAGGAAAACATTTAATGGTGCACTGATTGCACTGCTCTCTCTGCTCTCACAGACAAGCAGCATGACGTGGAAATGCCCTCACCTCACACTCAGAAGGAGAAGGAGAAAAAAAAAAAGCCCATGTCACAAATAAGTGGTGTGAAGAAGCTAATGCACAGTACCAGCCTCACCAACTCTAACATCCCTCGCTTTGGGGTCAAAACAGATACTGAAGACTCCTTAGCCAAGGTGAAATATAGAGGATTCATTCGTTTTAGAGTGCTTCTTCAACCACTCTTCGTCTCCCAACCAGAGACAGGCCTTCAATTGCTTTAACTGAATTCTGATTTTATGTGGATATACAGTAGAGACTGTTTCTGACCTTGTAGGAAGGTCGATGTTCCATAACATAAGACATAACCAGACAAAATAACAAATATTTTAATTTCATTGCAGGAACTGGTAGATGTCAACAAATGGGGCCTTAATGTTTTCAGAGTCACAGAGTTTTCTGGAAACAGGCCATTAACAGTGATGATGTACACAATCTTTCAGGTAAGACCTTCCTGAAAATCCACTCCCTGTCTGACAGCTTTACACTTCCTGTCAAAATCTACAAGCTAATATTACTGCTATTATCTTTCTTCCACCAGGAGAGAGACTTGCTCAAGACATTTAAAATTCCATTAGACACGTTTATAACCTACCTGATGACCTTAGAAGACCATTACCATGCAGACGTGGCATATCATAACAATATTCATGCTGCTGACGTAACGCAGTCCACACATGTGCTGCTTTCCACGCCTGCTTTAGAGGTAAAATGGCCAGCAGCAGCCTTTTCCAGCCTTGTTTCACAGGGTAGTTTTTGTCACTCCATGAAAACAGAATTAGATACAGTGCATGTGAGAACTTGTTGAAGACTTGGGTGAAACAGTGTTTCTAATTTTGGGTCTACAATTTTCATCTTCTCGCAGGCTGTTTTCACAGACCTCGAAATTCTTGCTGCCATTTTTGCCAGTGCTATTCATGACGTTGACCACCCGGGTGTCTCAAACCAGTTCCTCATTAACACCAGTGAGTATCTTTCTTCATATCACAGACACAAATAGTTCCCTTCCCACGCCTTCCATTATTGCGTGAGACAAGGCTTTGTGGCACCCGTGTTTTTGCATCTGAAGTCCATCGCACCTCAGATGTTCCCACCTACAAGCTGCACTTCATATTTAGACACAATTAGATGCAAGACAGGAAGTGACTTTCAGTGAAAAGAATACGGTGTTAAAGTCAGGTTCCATCTGGTTTCCGATTCCTCACAAGACATTTTTTAACAAATGGAAACTCAGTTGTACATTCCCAAAGCATGTTTATAACTGGGGCCTTTGTGCTGTATCATTAATGACTATTATCATGATCATTAGTCATACAGTGGGTTTGTAAGCAGGCAATAGCCTCCAGCAACATGTACTGTATTTGCTCTTTTGAGGGAAACAAATCCCTCCCTATTATGTGGGAAAAGCTTCAGTGATCCTGCAGACACATCCAGCCACCAAGTTATATGACCTCATGTGAGGATTTACCTCTGCTTACATAACAGTGTAACGCAAGTGGTAGTGCGAGTTGAGATGACAGATAAGCAAGATTGAGGCTTCAAGGTCACACACTGCTGCATGTCCATTTATAATTGGAGTCTGGAGCAGTCCGCTACATCACTGTCTCAAATCCTTCTCTGACAGTGACAGAGTTCTGCCATTTACCACACACACACACACACACACACACACGTACGTCATCAATCTATTCCAGTCTGCCTAAATAGTAATATATGGACCAGCTGACTAGCACAAGGCCCTGAAATGTCTAGAAGCAGAATGTCAAGGTGGGTGGACTTATCATATAACCTTGAAGATGTTGATTCTTCAGAAACTTTTTTACTCTTCACACAATGTTTCATGATGCCGTAGGTAAATTTTGGAAATTTCCATGAGTGACAGAACATCTAAATTCTATCACAGCCTGACTTATAGTACATACCAGTGCTCTGGATGACTGAATACTCTTCAGAGTCAGGGCCATGAAAATATGTATGTGTGTGTGTGCAGACTCAGAGTTGGCCCTCATGTACAATGACTCTTCAGTGCTGGAGAACCATCATCTGGCTGTAGGCTTTAAGCTGCTCCAGGAAGAGAACTGTGACATCTTCCAGAACCTTACCAAAAAACAGAGACAATCCCTCCGGAAGATGGTGATCGACATCGTAAGTGCAGCTGACTGTATGCAGATGAACACAGTATGAAATTCAACAGTGAAAATAGCCTTAATGTTTTTGTGCTTTTTTTTTTTTTTTTTTAATTCCAGGTATTAGCCACTGATATGTCTAAACACATGAACCTACTGGCTGACTTGAAAACGATGGTCGAGACAAAGAAAGTGACCAGTTCTGGAGTCCTGCTGTTGGATAATTATTCAGACAGAATACAAGTAAGATCACTACTTATTACTCTGAATGCTTTTGACATCTGACCATCACATTTTTATGTGCTTGTTGATCATTCCATTCCAGATTTAGTCCTCCCTTTGCTGTTATAACAACCTCCACTCTTCTGGGAAGGCTTTCCACTAGATTTTGCATTGAACGTGGCTGTGGTGATTTATGGCCATACAGCCACAAGAGCATTAGTGAGCTCAGGTACTGATGTCAGACGAGGAAGCCTGGCACATACTCAGTGTTCCAGGTCATCCCATAGGTGTTCAGTGGGGTTAAGGTCAGGGCAAACCAGAGCTTGGCAAACCATGTTTTTATAGACCTTACTTTGTACACAGGAGCACTGTTACACTGGTACAGGTTTGGGCTTGACCCCTTAGTTCCAGTGAAGGGAAATCTTAGTACTACATCCTACAAAGACATTCTAGTCAGTTCTTTACTTCCAACTTTGTGGCAGCAGTTTGAGGAAAGGCCTACATATGGGTGTGATGGTCAGGTGTCCACATACTTTTGGCCATATAGGCAAGGTTTCTATGGTTCAGACATGAACAAAGGCTTTGTATGGATGCTTTCATGGTGAATTGTGATTGAGAATGAATGGATGGATTGATGCATGGACAAATGGACAGACATATTGAGTCTGTAAAAGAAATTAAGATTCAAACACAGCAGTGTAGGAGGTACAAGCCATAATACTAAACACAAAAAGTGAAAAGAGTAATGAGTAAAAGAAGATAAACTATATGTGGGAAAATATAGGTCATTAGTGTTGTTAGTCATTAGTATACTCCTACTTGAAATGAGTATTGCTGAAAGATGATGGGAGTAAAAAGCCACTATTTTCATTTTTACAACAGCGCTGTTGAACTCTCGGCTCTTACAGGATAGTAGGTGTTGATTAGTTTAATAGAACTGCAGCTCTGACAGTAGTGCCAGCTACAAGGTTTATATTGTACTAATACATCATTGTTTCTATAGTATCAACTTACCCGAGGACATGTGTGCCAGATATTCCACATAAACATATTAAATGTGTGAAACTGTTAATATGGTGAAGTTTTCTTGTGAGGAGAAAACTTTATCATTATTGGAGGTCTCCAGTGCCAGCGCTTCTAACAGTCAGGGGTAAAACTGCAACTTAAACACAGGAAAGTCTTCAGGGTGAACGGCTTTGTACTTTCTCGGATAATGACAAACTTCAGGAGAGAATAAAAGAGGCTGGTGAGAGAATGGCTGTTTAAAGCTGTTTTAACATAAGTGATAACAGGAATGTTGCTAACTTGCAAAACGTACAATGTGTCTAACAATCTTTAACAAATAAAGATATTTAATAGTTGACGAACTACTATGGTATAAGAGGAATAAAACACTTTGGCTGTGCTGTTCTTGGAAAATGATCATTTTTGCGTTTGGCCATATCACGCTACATTGCCAATGATTATTTTGAATAACAGCACATCCTGACATGTTTTATTTCTTTAATATACAGTACATTACAGTGAAATTCTATTCTTTGCACATCCTGGGTTGTTAGTAAGCCGGGGTCAGAGTGCCATAATACACTGCCTTTGGAGCAGAGAAGGATTAAAGGCTGTCCTCAAGAGTGCACCAGTGGCATCTGGGCAGTACGAGGGCTTGAACTCGTGATCTTCTGATCAGTAACCCAGAGCCTTAACACATGAGCCACCTAAGGATGATGATAAAGGATAATGGTAGCAATTATTTGACAGTGTATTGTATATGTTTGGTGTGTAACAGGTGCTACAGAACATGGTGCACTGTGCAGACCTGAGTAACCCCACCAAACCACTGCAGTTGTACCGCCAATGGACAGACCGCATCATGGAGGAGTTCTTCAGCCAGGGTGACCGTGAGAGGGAACGTGGCATGGAGATCAGTCCCATGTGTGACAAACACAATGCCTCGGTGGAGAAATCCCAGGTACTGCATTTAAATATTACTGGTAACACTTTACTGGATAGTCCAATGTATACACTCTACAGACAGTCAACAGACTGCGTATATACTGTCAACATACTGTCGGGTGACTGTATCCACATGCCCAGTATACACAAAGCCATTCTAATTTGTAAGAGATGACCATGTTGAAAGGTTTGGTTTTTTTTAACTGCAGGGGTTGATGGGAGCTTTGGAAGACACTTTCTCACACTTAGTGTATAGCTTTAATACATCTCAACCTGGACTGCAGTCAATAACTCAGTAAATTCACAGATAAGCTCCCTGGACAAAATGAGTCATAATTGCCTTATTGAATGTCAGTGTAAACTGGACGGCCAGACTCTGAGGTTGCCTTTTGTCCACACTGAGCACAAAACTGACACGCCCACATTTCACAATGACAACTGTGTGTGATTTGTTTGACAAGTTTTGGAACCATGAGATATTTTATTGGCCTGCAAAACGTGAGTATTTGGATCAGTAAATGAAAAGCAAAAACAGCCACTGATGAACTCTAGGTAAAATACAACCCAGCTTCCTGGGGAAAAGATATTGTCACAAAAGTGTCATGTCTTTTCTTGTACCTGGTTGGGATTGAGGCTTGGTCATTTTGTAGTGTTTCTTAATGTCTGGAAAACATGTCCCACACAGATTTGGCCCTCGGCACTCTACAGTGGTTTCCTGGAATGTAGGGGCGTTGTGTTTTGCTTGTACATAAAGCACAAACACTCAGTCTACCAAAACAGTTTTTTGGTGTTACAGTTACATTTGTCCACGTGAACAACCTACTGATATTGTATAATAAACCACTGCTATTGGTGGATGCAAGCAATTTTTAAATGACTTGATACTTAATACTGTATCAGCACTGGGATTTGTGAAGAGAAAAAAAGTTTCCATTCTGTGTTTTTTTTTTGTTTATTTGTAATAGCAAGAAAGTTTGTCTCAATCCTGTTGTCTCGGCTGTGCTCTAGGTGGGCTTCATTGATTACATTGTCCATCCTCTGTGGGAGACATGGGCTGACTTGGTGCACCCAGATGCTCAGGACATCCTGGACACGCTGGAGGACAACAGAGAGTGGTACCAGAGCACCATCCCTCAGAGCCCTTCTCCTGCGCCAGAGCAGAATGACGAGACCGGACGACCCGCTGCGGCGAACACCACAGACAAGTTCCAGTTCGAGCTCACGCTGGAGGAGGATGGAGAAACTGATACGGAGAAGGACAGCGGCAGTCAGGCCGAGGAAGAGGAGGAGGAGGAGGAGGAGGAAGAGGAGGACGAGGACTCCAAAACGATCTGCACGCAGAACTCTGAATGTACTGAGATCCCGCTGGATGAGCAGGCGGAGGGAGAGGAGGAAGGGCAGGTGTGTGAGGAAGCTTCTGTAGAACCAATTATGGTAGAGCTAGAGGAGGAGGAGGAGGTGGAGGAGGAGGAGGAGGAAGGAACGTAGCAGTGCAGGACACATTCACTCACTGCTAACCATGTCTCAGAGAAATGCACAGGCAGAGGAAAGATTAATAATGGCGGGAGGAGGAAAGTTCCAAAGCGCACTTTGCACTCCACAACCTCGGCCGCTGCTCTCTCCTGGACACACGAGGACACACACACTCTGGTACATTGTCCTTTTTTGCACTCAGGAATAACATTTTATTTTTCTTTGCTGTCTTATTTGTTTACCCTTTTTCACCCCCAAGTCTGTGCTTCTTGGCCCTCATTTGAGGGTGGTGTGTGTATATGTGTGTGTGTGTGTGTGTGTGTGTGTGTTCCCCCTGGCACATGGTTGGAAGCTAAACCACTGTGCTTTCATCCCCTTCATGTGGGCAACAGTAAGAAAGATCTGAAAATCACACACGCAGCACAGAGCGGTGAAGAGAGATGGACTGCAGCAGCTACGGCCACAGGGGGAAACCGGAAATTTATTGGAACGTGTTCTCTGGCTTTTTCTACATTTAAGTCTTCCTGAAAACCTGACTAAACCCACACACACAGCTCAGTGCTGTCATGGCCTGTTTGAGTTTTTTTTTTTTTGTATGGTACATAAAATTGAGATTCTTTTTACATGAATGCTTGTTTTCTTACAAAAAAAAAAGCAACAGCAAAGAAAACTTCTAGTGACGAGTAACTTGCAAGTATGTGTTTATGTTGGGCAGCGGGTTTAGCGCGCTACTTTATAACTTCATTCAACACTGCTGTGTCTGTTTCATTAATCGCACACAGTCTCTTCAGTGAAGTTTCATTCCTATTTTTGTTCTTTTTCTTTCATTCAGATAATGTAATCTACTTAAACATTTACCTCTAGTGAGCCTCAGCCAGAATTGACTTTTTTTTCCACAAAGCGTACATTGTTTCTTTTGGACTTTTGCTCGTACATTATTTTTGAGTGGACACACATTTTAAATGAACCTCATTATAACAAAGTTACATTACACACACCTTTGCCAGGAACATAGACGAGGCCATTAGATCAAACACTTTTCTATTTCCTGTTACGCAAACATTTAGACTGTTTTTGCCAACATCCTGTGTTCAGTTTGTCTTGTGTCAGATCTCATTTAGCATTTACTTTTCTACGAGACAAGCAATTTCTGAGACACATGAACTGTACATTTCAGTGTGTTAGAAGCTCAGGCTTTTCTAACCGACCTGAATCGTGCTCCTTATGATATGCCTTTTACGTTTCACTCCACTGGATCTCATCTAAAACATGGTACACGTTGTGTGCACACCAGAAAGTTTTCCATTTGAAAATACTGCCTAGATTAAAGGACTAGCTAAAACCATTGAATAAATTCTCACTGATCATACACACAGGCTGTGCAACGGCATTTGTGCTGTGTGTCACAAATCCTCCAGTCTGACCGAGAGCTTTCTTAGGGCTAGAACACAACTCGACTCTCACTCTTCATGCCAAACCCACACTCGCGCACTGTTCTTGCACTATAGGACTCTCAGCACTTAGCCAAGTGGCTCTTCATTTCTCTATATTTATACGTGTTTGTGGTTTTATTTATTGGTTCATATGTTTCAGTTGCTGTATATATGAAGCAGTACTGTAGAACATGAACTGTAGCATAGACGGCATGTTACTTGCAAGTTACTTTCTTCCTTTTTTTTTCCCTCCACATGGTGAGTGTGTACATAGAACAAACATTTTTAAGGAAAAGATTCTTCACCAAAACTTGAATCCTGGCTTTTAAGTAGTAGTGATTTTTTTTATTTTTTATTTTTTAGATATTTTATTTTTTTATTTAAGTTTTGTGCCATTTTTTTTTTTTTTTTGCCTCACCAAAATGACCTTACCTTTTATGGGTTTTGTTTTTGTCTCTGTTTACAGACATGTATTTATTGCATTGTATATATTGTAATGTTTATTGTAAATGATAAGCGATTCTTACTCTATCATCCCTAATGGCGATGGTGTTGCTGTATTTAGTAAACTCTTGTTGAGAGAATGTTTATTATAGCTATTATACAATGTAAAGTTTCTGTAAAAATGAAAATGGAAGTAGTCACCTTTGAGCTTGTTTAATGGAGAACCAGGGGAAAGCCAAACGATATGACGCCACTGGCGTTTGGCCCCAGGGCTGTGCCTTAACTTCAGCATCTCTAGATTTCTCTTTATTCGTCCCTCTTTCTGGACAAGAGAGCAGTAGTGCACATGGGGAAGTTCCGCCCGTTTTGCTACCTGATTATCAGAGTAAGTGCTACATTGTAAAGCTATGGTTCTGTATGCTGCTGCAGTTTTTTGCATCGAGACTGGCACAAAAGTAAACATTCTTCGTTCATTGCCTGGCTTTGAATGCCACACGCAATGCAGCCCAATGCAATAGACACACACATGTAGGAGAACGGTGGGCTAGCTGGCTGCATATATCCACTCTTAAGTTGTAGTTTCATGCTGTGTCTGAAATGTGTTCAGGTGCTGTGTGCTAGCGTCGTCTCATCCAGCCTTGTAGATGTGCTCATGCACTAAGCAAAACTTTAGAGTTTGTATGTCGAGAGCCTTTTTTCTGACACGCATACTGTAGATTATAGCAGCCCTGGACCAAAGCCAG
>CM040991.1:6215768-6241412 GCA_022985145.1 Pangasius djambal
AAACTCTCAGCTTTAGTGTTTAGTCTCGTCTTTAGACAATGATTTTGGGTTAGTTTTTCTCCACACTATTGGCAGAGGCTACGTGAGGAGCTGTTAATGAGTGCTTGGTGTCATCTAATAAGATGTGTTTAATTATCGCCTGAGCTGTAAGCTGAAATCAAATGCTTCATCTGCTCTAATTTATTCACAGTGAAGGTATGCAACATTCACCTAATGCGTTTTTGCTGCCCAAGTTTAATTTTCTGTAAAGCTCATCTCATGAGCTGCATTTCAGGATATTATGTTCAGTCACTTTCCTCTAACACAGAACAACTCCATATGTATTAATTTCATTGTAAATAAATTCCAGAACTCAGGAAGCTGGATGTGCTTCAGATAACACACTTGGAGTGTTTTCCCACTGCTTATCCTGGGAACATCAACTTTGTAGTTTTATACATTCCTTCTGCTGAATGTGGCTTTGTGCAGAATTGGAGACAATAATTAATTCACATACACAATCATGTTAGTGTGCTTAATAATCCTTATTTAATGATTGCATTATTTATTTAATTAGTTATACTTTACGCATCCTAGCACTTTTTAATGGGCTTTCAGTTGAACGAGCAGAATAACTCATCTGATTGGTTTCCTGGGTCAGATGAACACAGCTGATTGGTGGAATGGACTTACCTAGCTGTTCGGCCAGCAGTCTGCCACTCTCCACAGACACAACTCTCTCCTCCTCCATATCACACTTATTACCAGCCAGGATCACTTGTGCATTGTCCCAGGAGTAAGTCTTTATCTGGGTTGACCTGGACACAAATGCAACAGTGTGTGTTTTTTTCCATTCATCATAAACCGATGTTTCAGCCGCAGACACTGTGAGATCTGAACATCATGAGATCCTCATGAGGCACAATGAAATCATACTGTATGAAGACAGTGGAATTTTAAAATGCCACCAGGTGACCTCATGTGAGGACATGGCGTCAGGCCAGATACTGATTCATTTCAAAGAGTTATTACATTATAAACAGCAAATTCCAGAAATTTAAAAACAGAACTTAAAACTCTTTACAACAACAATCCTCTCTGGATGATCTTTTTCAGATAAACATGCTCTACAGAACGTTTTGTACACAACTTCCTCATGTCTTAGCTTTAAAATGCTGCTTGCTTCAGTAATTGGTGCCATAGCAACAGCCAGGAGCCAGCTTGATTGTGTGTCTTCCTTATGCAGGCAATGCTGAAAAGACGTTTTGCACTAAACAATGTTGTTTCAGCACATATAATCTTCGCTTTGGCCAGAAGTAGCTGTTGAACTATAGAGAAGCACAAACTCTGGATTATTTCTCTTGAATAATTTCTGTCCTGCATACACACCAGTCATCACATCCTGTGATTTTGCTTTTCCATTTATAAGGGAAATTGTATTTGCACTGAAACCACTGACGGGGATTCCTCTTTTAAATGCCTGGTGGGTTGCCTTTTAAGGAAAATGGGGCAGAGCTTATTCCACCTTATTCAAAGTACATCTTTTAGTATTATTATCTTTATGTCCTACAAATCAGAACACAAAGATTTCATATCCAGGCTTTTGATTTTCATTTAAAGTTGCATTGAGAACAAGTAGGAGGTCATGTTTTTTTTTCCTTTTCTTATTCGGGAACAGAAAAAAACCCTACTGATTTTCCGCAAAACAAACGTTTTTATTGGATATGTATTATTAAACAAAATTCACTTGACCGTGTTGTGACGTAGGTCAATGCTGTAAGTATAGTGTGCGCTACTTATTCTGAATCCCACCACCTACCGCACCACACATGCCGGCTTTCACTAGTCAGACTGATTCGATCGCACGGATGACATACAACCGTTTCAGAACCAAGAACATGCAGGGATGTGGAAACAATGACAAATCTGAGCAGAGTGCAGCTGCCAAAGCTGCCATATAACTCTATTAGCCAGCACAACAGTCAGTTGCCTCGTGGTTAAACATGTCGACAGAATATAAAGACGCTAGCCAGGCTCAAACAATGTATATAATCATTTGTGTATAACTAGCTAACTACACTATATGTCCAAAAGTATGCGGACACCTGACCATCACACCCATATGTGGATCTTCCCCAAACTGTTGCCACAACATTTGCGACACACAATTGTCTAGAATGCCTTTGTATGCTGCAGCATTAAGATTTCCCTTCACTGGAACTAAGCGGCCCAAACATGCTCCAGCATGACAATGTCTCTGTGCATAAAGCAAGGTCCATAAAGACATGGTGAGCCAAGGTTGGTATGGAAGAACTAAAGTGGCCTTCCCAGAAGAGTGGAGGCTATTGTAACAGCAAAGGGGGACTAAATCTGGAATGGGATGTTCAAAAAGCATATATGGGTGTGATGGTCAGGTGTCCACATACTTTTGGCCATATAGTGCAGCTCATCATACTTTATTTGATTATTATTTATTAGTTATTACTTATTAGCCTAATCAATAAGGCTTCTGTGGTAACTAAAACATAGGACAGGGTTGAGCTAGCTAAAGGATTCATGATTTGTCCACCCTCGTTCTATATTAATATCAATATCGTACTGTCATATTCCCACCCTTACTGCAGAGCAAACAGAGCTTAGTTTCATATCATTACTACAGGTACAGTCTTCGGAAACTTTGCTGCTTCTGCACTAGGTTAGTGATTCTGTCTAAATCTGTCACTTCTATTTCCTTAGAATATCATAAGGCCCCTCATTAGCCTCATTGCTCTCTAATTAAATCATGATCTGCTCCCTAAACTCAGCCAAATAACCTATCAGGCAGATCAATAAAGCCTTGCACAGCTCTTTTAGAATGAACTGACCGGATGGGTATGTCTCGGTCTGAAGTACTCTCTCCTTAAAGAAATGTAAATGAACTCCATTAAATATTAACATCCCAGCTGTTCTTCAAAACCATGTCCCTCCCTTTTTTGCCTTCAGGTAAATGTCACATGCAGCAGTGATAAAACAACATAAAAGAAGGACTTCTGCATTCACACACTCATTCAGGTCCCAATCAGACTCGCAAAGGAATTCATATGATACTATCAGCCCTTTTTCTACATTCATTACCAGCTAATCTTTACACTTCTCACCACTTGCGCTAATTAAGATATTTTTTCCCCATTGTTATGTATCAGAGAAACGTTTTTATTCATCTTTCTCCGTGCTGTCACTGACGTTTTTATTAGGAGAAAGGTTTGCTCTCAGCAGACGATGAGTCACTTACCTCTATAAAATACACAGCACTTTTCCTCCTGACAAGGACACACACACACACAGTCTGTTTCAGAAAGAATTGGATCTGAGACTCACCAGTCCTGCACCGCTCCAAACGACTCCTCATTGGTAATGTCATACATGAGGATGAAGCCCATGGCTCCGCGGTAGTAGGCCGTCGTGATGGTCCTGTAGCGCTCCTGTCCTGCTGTGTCCTATAACATACATACACACACGTGCAAACACACACACAATATATCAACTTGAGATGATATACACTTACTACCCACTTTAATATGAACACATTTTCACCTGCTCATTCACACAATTATCCAATCATGTGGAAGCAGCACAATGCATAAAACCATGCAGATACAGGTCAACAGCTTCAGATAAAGTTCACATCAAACATCAGAATGAGGGGAAAAAGTAATGTCTGTGACTTTGACCATGGCATGGTTATTGGTTCCAGACAGGCTGGTTTGAGTATTTCAGAATATTTCAGATTTCCTGGGATTTTCACACAACAACAGTCTCCGGAGTTTACACAGAGTAGTGCAAAAAAAAACAAGCATCCAGTGAGAGGCAGTTTCACAGGTGGAAATGCCTTGTTGACAAGAAAGGCCAGTGGAGAATGGCCAGAATGGTTTAACCTGACAGGAAGGCTATGGTAACTCAAATAACCACTCTTTACAACCGTGGTGTGCAGAAAAGCATCACAAGAATGCACAGCATACTGAACCTTGAGGCAGATGAACTATAACAGCAGAAGACCACACTGGGTTCCACTTCTGTCAGCCAGGAACAGGAATCTGAGGGTACTGTGAGCACAGTCTGACCAAAACTAGACAGGTGAAGACTGGAAAAATGTTGCCTGGTCTGATGAATCTGAAATTCTGCTGCGACATGCAGATGGTTGGGTCAGAATTTGGCATCAACAGCATGGACCCAACTGCCCTTAACAGTTCAGATTGGTAGTGGTGGTGTAATGGTGTGGGGATCAATTTCTTGGCAAAAAATTGGGCCCCATTAATACCAGTTATTACCCTTAATACCAAAACCAGATTATTGTGTGAATGCCACAGCCTATCAGAGTATTGTTGCTGACCATGTGCATCCCTTTACGGCCACAATTTACCCATCTTCTACTGGCTACTTCCAGCGTGATGATGCACTCTGACACAAAGCACTTCACTGGCCTCAAAAGTCACCAGATCTGAATCCACCAGAGCTTTTGGGATGTGGTAGAATGGAAGAAATGTCTGCAGCAATCATGTGATGCAGTGATGTCAACATGGACCAGAATCTCAAAGGATTTTTTAAAATATCTTGTGGAATCTGTGCCACAAAGTACTGAGACCATTCTGAGAACAAAGTGGCATCTACCCAGTATTAGTGTTGGTGTTCCTAATAAAGTGGGATAGAAATGAAGGAGCAATATCAGATTAAATTTGTTTTCAAGCTGCTGAATATATTTTCTGACCCAATCCATATGTTAGGTCATGAACGTATGCATATGGCTGACGCGATACTCTGAGGATGTCAATCTCAGGTTAGGATGAGGTTGATACTCGGAGCTCCGAAATATAGTACAGTAGTATTATATTAATAATGAAAAAGGAGATTGAAGCATCACTTTCAATCTATAAAATGTGTACACACACTGACAATAAGCTCAGTATCTGCTAAAACATAAGTTTTTGCATTCCATCTTTCGGCTGTGACAGTAATCTAAAAATAACAAAGAAATGTCCAGGTAAACCTATTGTATGTAACATTACAATGACATACAGCTCTGTTTTGTCGTGTGTATTAATAAACTGAGCAGTTCTATTTTCTATAGAAAATCACTATAGCCCATAAAAAGTGTGATGCAAAAAAAAAAAAATGCATACAAATGAATAAATGAATGATTGAAGGAATGAACAAACGGCATCTACAGGGACATTTGAACCAGAGCGACTGAGTATCGTTCCCACCGATTGCTCTCAGACAGAAGCATTAGATGTAGAAATCCCCTCTGTGTTACCATGGAGATTTGGCATAGCAACAGGAAGTAGCAAAAGACCTGGACAGAAAGAGGTGAAGCGGATGTGGAAGGCGAAATTATTGACCTTGGTATGTGGCCAATACACACTCACATGCATTAATACACCCTCTACTCTAACTTACAGAGGCACCAGAAACAGAGCATCGAACAGAACTGGCATTAAAAAAGGCTGCAATATCTTTGTTATGAAAGACCTGATGTTAGAAATGCAATTCTATAACAAGATCTCGGTCAAACTCTATAAAATAAGTCCTCTCCTGAGTTCTTGTTTGTTTACAATATTCTGTGATTTTGCTAGTCACATGCCATCACATTACTGGAAAAAGTTAAGAGCATGATATTTTATGTTTCTATTGCTCTCACGCAGATCTCCTTTGGCGGATCAGGTGGTTGTCTGACCTGAAACTGTTTATTTGACGGCTATAAAAAGATATCAAAGCAATTCCAGCTCACCATTTCCATTGCCCAAAATGTCATTAAGAAATAGCACTTAAGTTAAACCAATGTTCAGGTCTAACTACATGTATGTTGACCTGAAAGGCAAAGCAAAACCCTCGTATGGCACTAAGGACCTGCAGGAAGTTTTAGCTGACACAGGAGTGGTGGTGCTTTATTCTACCGTGCAGTGTTGCTTGCACAAATACAGTATGATCTGCAGGGAAGAGTCATCAGAAGGAAACGTTTCCTGTGACCTCATCACAAACGTGAACAACTGATGTGCCAGAAAAATGCCAGATTCATTTTGGAAACAATTGTTCTCTCTGGACAGGGCAGTTGTTTGACCTAAAACTGTTTATTTGAACAGCCATTTTAAACATATTTACTATAATTAAAATTGTTGTGCAAGCTACAGTCACTTCAGTTATATCAGTGCTAACACCCTGGATTAAATTTTTTTTTACACTGCTTAAAAATTTCTCACGTAGATGTCTACTCAATGTATTATTATTTTTTAAATTCTTATTATTATTATTTCTGCACATACAACTTAAGTGTCACTCTGTTGTTACAGTTATATTAGTATTAAAATAGTAAGTAGCAGTAGCAGTGGTAGTAGTAAGATATGAAGCAATTAAGAAACTATCCATTAAATGTTTTGTCAGTACTGTACAGCGATAGTTTACTGGCTGTAAAATGTACTGGATAGCTAGATAACATCGTAGTGAAGATGTGTGAAGCTGTTAAAATAAATTATTCATTTAAATTGTATAAGATAGATTGTTGGTTTAACTGGTAGCTTTAAATCAGACCCCAGTTGGAGGATGGAGTGAGTGATGCCTGAAGATAGATAGATAGATAGATAGATAGATAGATCACTTTATTCATCCCAGAGGAAAATTCACAAATTACAGCAGCAGAGAGAGCTAAAACGTATGCTAAGGGTAATAAAATCAAATTAAAATAATAATAATAAAAAAAAGAATACAGTCTAAGAGTGCGATGTGGTAGTGCAGTGGGTTGTAAACATTTGTAGATATAAGCAGCAGACATGAGTGGAATTAAAGTGGCAGTAAAATGAATAGGGACATACAGTATTGTATAAAGTGAATATGAGAAAAAAGAAATAAATAGAAGTAAAGTGGCAGTGCATATGGATGTGAATATTAGATTGTGGTAAAGTTCAACTATCATCTAATGAGCTTATCTTAAGACTGGCTCAGTGCAAAATAGTGTCCCAGTATAGTGATTAACTGCTGTACAGTGGGATCGCTGTTGGTACAAACAACCTCCTGTACTGATCCTTTATACAGTGGAGCTGAATGAGTCTCCTACTAAAGGAGCGGCGCTCTTTAACCAGTAGGTCACGGAGGGGATGCTATTGTCCAGAATGGCTGCGAGTTTATCGAGTGTCCTCTATTCTACCGCCACCTCAAAACCGTCCAGAGAGCAGCCCAAGTCTGAGCCAACCTTCCTGATCAGACTGTTGAGGTTTTTTTTGCATCTCAGAGCTGGAGAAAAAAACTCAACAATGGTTTGTTATATAGACCACTGCCTCTTAGACAGCATTATTGCAACACTTTTCTTACAAAATATCTAAATGAATTTCTTTTCCCTTTTTTATGTTTTATATATATAACTCATTAGTGTATGCCAATATGTACAGATTTGTTTTGATCTTGCTGTACTAATATAGAGTCAGAGTGGAAAGGACTTTTCTTTAGTTTTCCCCTGCCAGTGAGAATATAGGGGAGTAGCAAGAATTTTATTGGTAAAAGTCGTCTAGATAAAAAATTTGAATGAACGAGCAAGAAAAGTCAGCAAGCAAGCAGGATGAACTTGAGCAGACGCACACTTTCCAAACACGAAAAAACGGATTTGCATGAGAGCAGCATAATTTAGAGTGCATACAGTTTCTGTGTGTGAGCAAAGCAAATCTCTGCCGCAGCAGGATAAATTTGACTAAGCGCTTATTTCTGTTTGATAGCAAAAGAAATCCACTCACGGACCAAACTATTGTACTCTTGTCTTGTAGCAGCAACACCACATGGTCACTGCTTACTGCGGCTAAATTTACAAGGTCACCTGCTGATGTTATTTATGTCTCACTAACTGACTTTTGACTTGGACTTTTAAAAAAAACAACAACTTTAAATTCCTCTTATAAGACTGCCTTAGTCATTTCTTGCCAAAGTCTCTGCATGGTCATGCTACAATGAGCTTATTATTCCCACATTGCCACTCTAATGTCTTACGGAATAGCCTGTCCAGCTGTGTATCACATATTTTACCTTTGTGTGCTTCACAGCACCTTGTTCTCGTTTACATTTATGTTTATGGCATTTGGCAGACGCCCTTATCCAAAGTGACTTATAAAAGTGGAAGTCTCTATCAATAAATACATTCTGATACTGGTTTGCTAGGTCACAGACTAAGAGTACCATCAGTCCAGATAATATAGTAACAAGCACTCAGACAATACAAAGTTTTTTTTTACGTGCTAATTTAAGTACTTTAGGAAGAGGTAGGTCTTTAGACGTCGTTTGAAAACTGCCAGTGACTCAGCTGTTCGAACATCTAGGGGAAGTTCATTCTACCACCTAGGTGCCAGAACAGAGTCTCGATGCATGGCTTCCTTGTCCCCCGAGAGATGGTGGGACCAGTAGAGCAGTGCTAGAGGGTCGGAGGGCGTGTGGTGCAGTGCGAGTGCTTTGAGGTAAGTGGGTGCTGGTCCGTTTTTGGCTTTGTAGGCAAGCATCAGTGTTTTAAATCTGACGCGGGCAGCTACAGGAGCCACCCGAGAGAACTAATTAGTGTAGACCAACAGACACTTCCAAGCTACACTACAGAATCAACAATAATATACAATACAACAACTCTATTGGCAAGAATCTAGATCCAACTGAGTCAACTAGATAGTACAAAAAAGTTAGAATCCTACCTTAAATTTAAGATAGAACAACATTTTAATTTTTAATTTAACATTTTTAATGTCTAATGAGCATGCTTGCCATTACTGCTCTGCACACTCAGGTTGGCTGCCCTCGCACTCTCCATTAAAGATACTGTTAAAAACCATGAGATGTTTTATCAGGTTTCTGGTATTGTAGGAAGATGCTGTATGATGACCTCCTCTCATTTCATGTCATCTGTGCATTAGTGCCACAACATATACTAGATTTACTTTACATAGTGTTATGTCATATCAGATGTTGGTATCTGAGCATTTTTCATGACTATGAGTACCCAGTAACAGTATCAGTATTGATGCATCCCTACTGTCTAGTCAAAATTTGTGTCGTATCATCTGCATAAGTTCAACTATTCTCTCTCTCTCCCTCTCTCCCACCCTCTCTCCTACTCCCTCTCAAAATATGATATTATCTAGGTGAAGTCCTAAATATAAACGTGTGCTGCCATAAAGAATCATGGCACTCAAGCAAGAGTACAAACTGCTGACCGAAACAGAACTGAAAATTTATCAGTAAATAAATAGGTCTTTTTCCAGAGCTACGTTTTCATCTCCTGATAAAAAGCTGAGCCAGCCACGTCCACGCCCGAGTCTCTCTGCATTATTAGTTCAGTATCAGGCTAAAGAGCAGCAACAAGAAACTGATACTGATTTGTATTACACTTATCAGTCACTTTTCGCCGCTTGAAAATTCCTGCAAGACTACATTAAACTGGATTATTCTGACTGGCTGAATGGGAAACAGGATGCGTTAAAAACAGGACATGAGGCAAAACAGTCCATGACTATTTTATTTAACACATCAGTTAACTCCATGTTAATGTTGAGCAACATTGCTAATTAATTACAGTACATTAATCCAGAGGACTTCCCTATTTGTTCATCATGTGCTATAGCCACAATGTACTGTCACTGCCACTATTTGCACCTTTTATAAGTCGTGTGTATTGTGTATTATTAAAGATACACTATTTAGCACTAGAGGTTGGGCAAGAAGGCCTGGTGTGAAGTTGGTGTTCCAATTTACCCCAAAGGTGTTCAGTGGGGTTGAGCTCAGGCCACTCAAGTTCTTCCACACCAAACTGGGTAAACCATATGTTCATGGACTTCACTTTGTGCACAGGGGCATTGTCATGCTGAAATGTGTTTGTGCCCCATAGGTCCAGTAAAGGGAAATCCTCCATACAAACAGATGTATGCTTCCAACTTTGTGGCAATAGCTTCGGGAAGACCTTCATCTGGGTGTTACGACCAGGTGTCCACATACTTTCGACCATATAGCGTATATGGAAGAAATGACAATACAAATTGACCTAAATAAAATGGAGAAGATTCTGGTAAAACAAACAAACAAAAAAACCTAAATAACATGTCAAAGGATGAAGGTAAAATGCTTCTAAAGCAGCTTGCTGTCTGACTACTAACAGTGCTCTATAAGATGCAGCAGACCATGACAAAGTAACAATTTTCTCTGTAAAGCCACAGAGGAGTGCTCCTTATCTCAAATTGACAGCATGGTTACAAACACACACACACACACACATACACACACACACACACAGACCTCACACCAGCTCCATTAGCAGTGATTGTTTGGGCTTCTGGATCTCTATAAGAATTATGAGTGGAGCTCCGAGCATTTCTTCTTACAGTTCTGTAAAAAATCTGCCGTTTGTCCACGCAGCTGAAGTGGAAAGCCTTAATTTCCTGCTAACATCCCGACTGGTTTTATTTTAACACTGGCATGATGAATTTGTGAGGAAAGTGCATGTTTGTAATTAGAATAACAAATGTATGTATTTAATTAAAATATGCTAAAATATATTCACCAGACCTACCAAGCATTATGCATTTTGCACAGGAGCTCCACAAATCAAATTAAATTTGCTCCCAAATAAAAATGAGAGATGAGCAAATGGACATGTGAACCTATAGTGATCTGTGTATCTGTTTTGGCCCTGCAGTGTACTTTTAGCTCTGATTTAGTTTAATTGCATAAAATACACTTGTTAGAGCCTTGTTTTTAAACACATCTTTGCAAAATGTGTTAAAAAAAATTACTATAGTAATCCATTTAAGCACACTAACACAGCTCGCTTTTAAGTACGTTTTTTTAAAATGGATTTTATATTTGATATAAAAAATAAATCTTTTATTAAAATAAATATTTTAAATGTGATTATTTTATTCAGTTTTGATAAATATGTAACTGCTTTCATTCCAATGGAATTTAGAAGCTGTTTAGTTTGGGATTGGAGACTGAAATGACTCCTTTTCAGTAGAGGGTTTATTGTAGGTATGTAATACCCAGTTCATAATTTGATGCTTTCTGTACATTTATATTTAATGCAATGCTATATTATGTGTTATATTTATTGGAATGTTTGGAGCAAAATGGAAGTGAACTGTAATGTTTCAACATATTTAAAACATAAAAATCATGCAATATTGTGTGAAATTCATACTTTTTCATGACCAGTGATAGCAATCTGAACACTATGTGCATTATGAAGACACGTTGTGGCCAGAGAGCTTTCCCACTGGCCTCAGGTACTTTCAATATAAAATTGAATTCTGCTCTGTTGCGAGTTGAGATTTATAGTATTACCATCCCCATGGGAAGGGTATTTGTTGTTAAATGTATACTTTAAGATATGTTTTTGTGCGATTTAAATAAACGAGAGGAATATACAGTATAAAGGTGTTTTTGTATATAATAAACATGCTAGGTTGATGGAGTTTTTTTTGTTCCACAGAGGCTGAGTGAATGGGAGAGAGGTCATTTTAGTTTCTGTGGTAGGAGTAAAGAGCTGGCTAATTCTGATTGGTTCTTACATTGACCTGATGTCACATCTACATAACAGAAAACAGTGGAACCATCCCCCCTCCCACCCCCAACCCGAAACCTCTCAAATGAAAAGAGCAATGCTGTTTCACCAAGTAAGAGGCTAATGAAAAGAATTTGTGAGCCCTGTTCAGATGGTATTTGTTTCTTGGGGTGACATCTGTAATAAAATATTTGCTCCCCTGTGATTAAAGATCTATTGCCTCTACTGCATCTATACTGTCTAACTATTAGTTAATTAATTTCAGCAGGTTTTCTTTTCCCTGTGGTGTTTACATTATTGGATGAAGTTATTTATAAAAAGCTACAATTATGATTTTCTAGCATATAAGAGGTTAGGCTTTAAACCTGGAGGTGCCATTCAATCATCTTTTCATTAAACTGTTGACTGACTTTGATTAGATTGTTTATACCCAAAGGAAGACAGTATGGAGAACATTATTTACTTGGTTTGCTCCAACACCGTTTATGGGACAGATGGTGGATTCTCTCGGTTTCAGCTTTGTAGGAGAGAACAGGAAGACACATACGATATTCATTTCCTGTACGGCAGTAATGCGGTGCAGTAATTAAGGTAATGAAAGCTGAGTTAATTAATGTGTGGCCCTTAGCCTAAGAGATGCAGTCAGCTTGCACTCCATCCGTGAGATTCATGTGCCTGGTACCAACCCAAGCCTTCAATCACACCCCCTCCTCCACCCCCCTAACCCCATGCGGTTTTATTGATCCCTTCACCCTTTATCCTTTCACTCGGCCAGTAAATTATAGTCAGACAATGTAAGTGCACATCACTGTGACAGGCTGAAGCTTCTCTAGCATCTATGCCCTGAGAACAGAGCACAGGAAGGATGAAACGAGGAGATCTTTTTTAATGAGCTAATGAGAGTCTTTTTAACTTCCCGGTTTAAAGGTAGCTGCATTCAGGATACAACATCCAAACTAAACTGCCACACTGGGATCTGCTCAGAAAAAGTGGCATAAGGGCTGTTCAGTTCTAATGACAGTATTCTTCATAATTCAATAAACAACACTGCAGTAAATTATCTGTGAGTGATGATTAAATATAGCAAAACAGCTTGATCATCTATGGACTGCTGTAGTAAAAGGCAGAGACAAGAAAAACAGAGCAGCACCATGGACAGCTCTTCAAGGTAATGGATATGGAATAACAGAGAGCCGCTATCTGAGCACATCACAGCAATGAAAAAAAAAAACACAGGAAAGGTCAGAATTATAGGTCACTGCTAAAAATTGCAGAAAGAAGATAAAGGAAAAGTAGCAGCTGATGCTTCGGTAGCAATATAAGGTCTGTTAGAGAAAACATTTGACACAAATAGAGCGAAATATAGTCTTAGGATATAGTCTTAGAAACAACACAGCTAAATCTAGAGCTCTCAGTCGTTCTTCAGTTTGTGGATAAAGCATTAAAGTTGTATGTAAACAATGAAAGAACCCTTGCTGAACCTTTTCTTCCCCCCCTAAGAGTGTGGTGTGGGGCTTTATAAAAATTAAATTGTGATCATCTCTAATGTTTTAATCAGGTTATTCAACTGCATGTGTGAACATGTTTAGATGTCTGATATAACTGTGCCCCGTTTCATGTTGATCGGATATACTGATACTCAATGTCCATGAGAATGGCTTATAAGACCGGTGATAGAAGAAGCTCAACTCTAAGTGATACTATTAGAAGGCTATGAAGAATTCAAAGGCAATGCAGCAAAAACATCTGGGCTTCAGAATGAAATCTGGAAGAAAGAAGCTAGGGATCAATACATTATTTATTGTTAGTTTTACATCCACTGTATCATTGGCCTAATCTAAGTCAGAGCCAATATTGGACCCAAATCGATGAAGAAACAGGTGAAAATAAAGTACAAGAACATTATACAAAGAAAGAAGCATTAATCCAACTACTACAATTATCAGTAGTAACAGGAAACATCTTCATGGTGTGAATTTTTTCTCTCTTTTAATTAGCTGGTGTCTGTATTGTTGTTAAGACACAAGACACAAACACAGAGTATTACTTATGCGGGGTTTCAGTGCACTTGAGATACAATTCCATCCCAATTAAAATGGTACCGTTCTGAACATTTTCCAAATTAAAAAAACATTTTTTTTACTGCGTTTTTACTGAAACGCTCCTCTTTTTGTTGTTGTGTCTACTTCAATGGGGTAGGAATGGACCACCCACGGCAGGGACAAACTTCCTTTACAGGGAACTCCTCTAAATCTGTGACAAACATCTTGTTTACGTTGAACACGCCTGTGTCTGATTACGTTTTTAGCTCAAGGATTTGTTGAACCGGCAACGAGTTTGACAACAGCTTTGAGGAACGGAAAAAAACAGTGCAATCCAGCTACCTCAGTAATCCACATACAAAGACCAGGCCCCAGAAGTCTCCACACTTCCCAGTCTATCTGTTTACAGTGTGTTGGCTGAACATTCACGGACGTCTACATCTGATGTAGTTTAAGAGCTCTAACAACCACACTGCAGGCGAGATCAAAATTCATCCAACAGCATTTTAAATCAGCCTAAATGTTAAAATGGGTTTCTTGGCCCTTATGACTATAACTGTTCTATAAGGAATAAAACACAACAAGGCATGCTTAGAAGGAAATAATCAGCAGTAGGATGGTGGGGTGCAGCCCAACATGGAGCAATGATCAGTCAACAATTACAATTTACAGTATGGCATGTCATACTTTTTTTATAGTCACATTTAATATTGTGGAACTTCTGCGAGACAAGTTAGTTCCTGTTATAAATTATTTTTATTAATATTTAGTTTATTGGATAACATTCTTTGACGTGTTTTCATTGCTTTCTGTACTAACTGTGTTTCCCTCGGTACAAAGCACTTCTGTGTGTCCCTCTTGATAAATCTGCTAAATGCTGTAAATGTAAATGTTATCACTTAGATTAGAAAGCAAGGTGTAAACAGTAGTTACTCTAATAGTTAGTATTTCCCTTACTAACCTCTCTTTTTTTTCTCTCTTGAGGTTAATAACACAACAGCTTGTCATGTTACAGAGAGACTGGAAAGTCATAGTAACACATTTATGTCTATGTCAGACATACAAGTCCCTGTGAAATGATAACGTTAAAAGGAGGACATTAATATAAACCTGCAATTTTAATTACGCTAAAATTAATCAACACCTTCTGACTAATCAGAGTCAAGAATTCTACAGTGCTGAGGTATAAAAAACTATAATAACCTACAGGATTTGCCAAATGCATGAATGTAAAGCATGTAAAGCATGAATGTAATAGCACTGCATAAAAACTAGACTACACTATGTTGGCGTTAAAAACGGCCTTCTTACTGGAATAGTGTTTAAAATGGCATTTGTGTCCAAGCTCATTTTACTTAAACGATGCCTTTTGCAAAACGGACCAGATTTTTACAGAGAAAATGACAGAACTAAATAAATAAACGGACTGAAATCTCACTAAATGATAGGAGGAAGAAGTGACAGAGAACAAAAAAGAGCCAAGGGGAAAGAGCCAAGTTCAGCTCTTTCCCCTCTCCTCTCTCTCTCTTTCTTTCTCACTCTCTCTACCTCTTCCTTTCCCAGCAGGCCTTGTGGTTGAAGGAGACGGAATAAAAATAGCTCAAGATGAATACTCAGGTCATTAGTCGTGGCAGTGCCTCAAGCCACAAAGCACAAGGTTGGGTGAATACATTTTTTGGGCGGGGGTGAGGGGCAGTTGGGTGGAGATCTGGTGATTAGCATATGATTTAGTGAACTAGTGACTAGTGACTCCTCGTGCCCCATGGATAGGAGCATTGATGTGGGTATGATAGAAATGTGTCATCTCCTTGTGGACGCCACACATGCACTCACTCGCTTATCGAGAATATGGTGAAGGATGACTCATCTGTCCGTATCACTTTTTTCTAATTTCTGTAGACTAGTGCCTTGTCTGTATAGCTCTTCTGTTTTAGTTACATTTCACACTAATGTACAAGCATCATAGTCATTAACTGCGCACTTCCAACCGCCACATTAGTCATTGTTCCTATTGAAACACAGTCAGATGAGTAGCTTTTGTGACTGAATGGCCTTATAGTCTCTCCTCTTAGTCACTTTTATATCAACTATTATATATTTTCCTCTTGAATTTGGATCTAATAATCAAGGTCAAGTGGATCTGTTCAGCATTTTCATACAGTATATTGCACAGAGCATAAGTCCAGATTTTCTGTCTGACAGTTTGATGTAACCACAATATGTCACCTTGAAATTCATGTTTTGGGCTGTAAATATGCTAAAAATCTATCAAATGCAACTCAAGGTCAATATTACATACATAAACATAACAATTAATTAATAGTATCGGTCCTGTAAAGCCCATGAGACTGAAGAGAGAGCATCTTAATCGAAGACATTACTTATCTTGAAGACCAAATATTTTATAGATAAAATGATAAACGACAGCGCATCAAATGAACAAAGCACTGCCATTATTTTATTAATTCGACAACTCCAAATAGTGAATTAATTGTGTCATAAGATAGCCTACAGCCCATGTACATACTACAGTTTCATGACCTCGAATTAGTATTTCGTGGATATATACTAAATAGAAACACAATATAAAAAAGCAAACTCAATACTTTTCATTTGCAACTCAACACTTGATACCCCTGCCTACAATTTCTGATGCTGTACTTCTAGTTCATCATGCAAAATAATAGTATGTGCTGGATCAAGTGCTATTTTATATGCTGAAGATGCTAATGAAGATGGAAGCCATTTACAGCATATTCCTGTTAGATGTTTATTTCAATGTGCGCCATCTTTTCATATTTCATCATATTTGTCTTTTTGTTTCTTTTTAAATTGCCTCTTGCTTTAATGTTATGCTGAATTTCAGATGACGGCAACGAAAATAATGTGATGCGCTTCTTCAGTCCGCATTTTCTATCCCCTGATTTTTTCCCCGTGTTTGTGTTTAAAAAGCGGTCGTCTCTGACACCACTACTCAAGAAAACTCTGGCAACCTCAGTGAGGTGAGAACTACACTGAGGTTGTTGCTGTTGTTGTTCTTTCGGCTGCTCCCATTAGAGTCGCCACAGCGAATCACTGGTCCGCATGCTTGATTTGGCACAGGTTTTATGCCGGATGCCCTTCCTGACACAAGCTTCCCATTTTATCCAGGCTTGGGACCGGGACTGAGAGTACACTCCCCGTGGCTGCATTGGTTCCCTGTGTGAACCCAGAAAATCAACTTAAGCACCTGTGTGACCAGAGAATACTGAGAACTTTCTCCATGTAGGTACTGACGTAACATTTGAACATGTTGCAGACTGTGAATTTGGCCTGATATGTCCAGCAGAACACTATTTGAAATTCAGACAGAGAAAAATAGTTGGGGAAACAAGGTGTCACGTGCCTAAAAATAGAGCATGGGATCTTAAACACTCGAATGTGGATTTTTTTTGCCCTTTTCCGAAAATTTTAATAGTACTCAAACAGTGAAAGCACTTCCGACACATGAACAGCACCCGACAGCACAGTGTGATACGGACAAAGAGTATAAAGATAGAGATAGAGAGTAACTGATTAAATCAATAAATGGGCTGAACGATGTAAAACAGTGGAGAGCATTTAATTTACCTTTTTCCTCACACTTCTGAGCCATTTTATTAAAAAGCAACATTTGTCTGCCATGTTAGCAATAACACATGGTGAGTGGACATGAAGCTCTAAATTATAATTGAAAGACATTTCTCACTGTGTCTACAGAACAATATCAAGCCGAGCCACAAACAGACTAGTGTACAGCCTGAAGCTCTTCTAGCCTGGAGCAATAATTCAACATTCTGGGTTGGTGCTGCAGTTAGAAGGCATGTTATTAAATGTCAGATCCAGACAGATGGCCTGCAAACGGTGCCCCATTAAGACGAGAGAGAATGAAGACACACATCGCTAAACGAATGAAACGTGCGAACATCTCCAAACTTAATTATGTTAGCAAAAATCAAGCCAAATGTATGCTTGATATGCTGGAACAAAAAGACATGGAGCAGCTGTTTCGCTCAGACATGAGGCGATGATGCACACATCTGGCTGAAACGATGACATATCGGACGGGCTCATAAATACACTGTTCATAAAGCTTTCTACTATAACCACGTATTGAAGGAGACTCAGCGTGACATTTCTCTCACACCCATACCCAAATCAAAGGGACTTTGCAGTATGTGTTAAAATGAATCACTAATATCTGCTGCTGGGTGAAGAATAATTGCAAAATAATGACCCTTGATCCTGTCCAGCACCAGTGCACGGTATCAGTAGGGAGCACTGTATATTGTAGTGTATTGCATAACAACTTTTCGGCACCTGCTTTTAATAATTAATTTGTATTCCCTGTGCTGGTTTGATTTAACTAGGGATTCAAAGTTTGGTAAGTTCTTTTAATGGATAATTGACAGGAAGTAGTTATTAGTTGTTAACCAATTAAGCTGTAATCAAGGGCACTAAGCAAAATATCAAACAAATCACCACAATTTGTGATGCATTATTGAATAAAAAAAAAAGCTAGAGGCATGACAGAAAAAAATTCGCCCTATCATCTGAAATCCCGACGGCGCCACAGCGATTTGTGGCCATGTGTTTGGTTGTGCTCTCTGTGTGAAAGGGATGGCATACACTCTCCCTCCTGTCAATCACAGTGACATTGTGGGCGTCTGTGAGGTCATGTATGCGGAAGACGGCGGATAGTGCTTTCCTCAGAGTGTGACGCAGCATGAGCAGAAGTTCGAAAAAAAAAAGATGCAGCTGCGTGGCTTAACGTGTCTCAGAGAAAAGCACATGTTAATGCTCACCCTTCCCGGCTGGTAGCTGGAATTGGCAGGTAACCAAAGTAGGGAGAAAACGGGGAAACAACAGCATGATGTAGCAGATGTGGCAGTAATGTTTCATTTACCACTCGTTATTATCAAATGCAAATTCTGGGGCTGGCTTGCCATTCAGAACTCATAAAAACAACAAAATATTAAAGGGCTCTAGCTGGTACGTGCTTTTCAGCTTTTCATCATGGGACCGACAAATTCCGCTAACACAATGTCTGCTAGCAAAATGAGCAATATAGCCTGTAGCTTAAGGATATGCCCCAAAAAAAGTCAGTCGTAGTTAAATATCTTCCTTTTTAAAGAAATACAGACATATCTACATGTGCTGAGGTTTTGTATCATGCGGTCTGACTGTCATTTGCTGGTACTGATGTGGTACGAAGCTGCTACTACTCGTAGATTTTGTCTAGTGAGTAGTGATTAACCTTATTAAATTAAGTTAACTTTTTTTAACCAGTGACATTTATTGAACAAATCTTTTGGTGTTTTCAATCAGGTTTTCATTAACAACCCTAAAATCACCTCAGAAGCTAAGACAGCTGAAAATGAAGTGCGTGGATAATCTCTGATAATAAGCTTCAAGGAGGACACGGTCTTGATTAAAAGTGTTCTGGACATCCAATCAGTTTTATGTCTCTACAAATGATGTTACAGCAAGTCACTTCCCAGAATCCATTTAGTGATTCGGGCTGAGCTCAGGCTGTAACCCTTTCCATATGGATTAGTCAGACTGGTGGGAAAAGACACAAAGTCAGTTCTGCAACATCAGCAAGGCACGTTGTAACTGAAGGCCTGCTCCATGATGTCAACAGGAAAAACATATTTCAAACATATTAAATTTCAAACAGAACAACACTAGTGCTTGAATACAAATAATTAAGCAATACTTTTTGACTTTTCTGATTTTTTTCCCCCCATATAGTTATAAGATTTTCTGTCATCCAGCTAATTTTAATTAATTAATTAAGTTCATTTCCAGTCTTTTAGACTTGTACCATAATTAGCAGCCCCATAATTTTATAGTCAGTAATTGAACAGCTGGAATAAAACAGTATGCCAATATGAACACTAATTAATAAATTGGTTATTTGAGTCATGTTTCGTGATGCCTGGTTTGTGCATAGCTACCAGTTGTTCTCATTTTTTTCAAGCTAGTCACATACAGTTTATGAACTGTTTTCTATGAAGGCTACATCATTAAGATCACATCATTGTTATAAAAGCACACCCACAATACAATTTCTTTTTCCCCATCTCCTCCCCAATGTAGTCTTGGCCAATGCCAACCCAACAGCGAGCTCTCCCCTGTCATACAGCAGCTACCAACCGGTGGAGGATGAATGCTTACACTTGCTTTCTCAGAGACATGTGAAGCTAGCCAACCGCCCCTTTTTTGAACTGCTGCTCATGCTGTGTCACAGGGCAGCGTAATACACTCAGAGGAAAGCACTATCTACCCTCTTCCGCATACATGAGCTTACAGACACCCTTGATTGGCTAGTGTCACTGTGATTGACAGGGTAGGCAGAGTACACCATCCCTTCCACCCAGAGAGCACAACTAAACCAAACAATATGTTCGAACGTGTTTTTCTGTTGTGCCACTCAACCCACAATACAATTTAGAATTATAATAAACATATTGCTCAGCCATGTTGCTAAGTAAAACAATGATTTTTGAAGTGACAGCCTGAACTGAAAAGTAATTCATTATCTCAACCTCATCACCAAGTGCTCAATCATCAGACCTTCGACTTGTGCACATCCCCATGACACACGTCATCATCACGAGGATAACAGTAATGCAAGGGTTTACTATGATCTGGTATTAACCCTTAACAATAAACCCATTATACCACATGGTTGTTGATTTCTTGAATCTGATTGGTCAGAAGGTGTTGACTAATTGCAAGACCAACCACAGCTTTATATTAATGTGCTCGTTCAATTATGTTAGCATTTCTAACACAGTAACAGCTCATTCACAGGGACTTGATTGGCACATAATCTAAGCTGGAGTAAAATAATTGTTATTTAACAAAGAAAAATGACTAATTGCTGATACAATGAAGTTTTCACAATTGAAGTCTTCAGGAGAGAGGGCTGCGTTCTGCAGCAAGCTGACAAGCTGTGCTTTTTTATATTAACCTCAAAAGAGAGAGAAATGAGAATGAGAGGCTGTTCAGAGAACAACATTTATAGCTGCTATAACATAATTGACTGGAACCAACTTGCTGTATGTACATTCCACAACATTACACAACTATAAACTGTTAACAAGCACGATATCTCATTCTTTAAATTCAAAAAATTGGAAGGGATTGAAAGTTGCTGTGGTATAAGAGGAATGAGATGCTTCAGGATGTGCTGTTACAGGAAACATCGGGGTGGTAACAGTAACTCTGCTTTGCGCCGGGCCGCAACATACTACCCATTATTGATTATTTTTCCATAGCTTAACTACTACTAGTTATAATTTTATAAAGGGTCTACATATAATTTCCTGTCAAAAAAGGCAACCCAAAGCGTGTTATGCCTCTTGCTTTATGTGACCAACAAGTCACCTCTTCCTCCACGTGGACAAAAATGTGCGATCTGCTTCTTCCTCCACGTGACCTAAAAGTGTGCTCTGCTTCTTCCTCCACGTGACCTAAAAGTGTGCTCTGCCTCTTCCTACACGTGACCTAAAAGTGTGCTCTGCCTCTTCCTACACGTGACCTAAAAGTGTGCTCTGCCTCTTCCTACACGTGACCTAAAAGTGTGCTCTGCCTCGTCCTCCACTTGACATAAAAGTGTGACCTGCCTCTCCCTCCACGTGAACAAAAAGTGTGACCTGCCTCTTCCTCCACGTGACATAAAAGTGTGACCTGCCTCTTCCTCCACATGAGAAAAAGTGTGACCTGCCTCTTCCTCCACGTGACCTAAAAGTGTGACCTGCCTCTTCCTCCACGTGACATAAAAGTGTGACCTGCCTCTTCCTCCACGTGAACAAAAAGTGTGACCTGCCTCTTCCTCCACGTGACATAAAAGTGTGACCTGCCTCTTCCTCCACATGAGAAAAAGTGTGACCTGCCTCTTCCTCCACGTGACCTAAAAGTGTGACCTGCCTCTTCCTCCGTGTGACTTAAGGTGTGGTCAGCTTTCATGTTTCATGCAAATATAACGTGAACAGAAGACATTTTGTGAAAGCCATGTCATTTTACTCAAGGGGGATTTAAACAAGGACACTGCTTACCCAGATCTGCAGCTTGATTCTCTTGTCATTCTTATACACAGTCTTGACTTTGAAATCGATGCCGACCGTGCTGACGAATGCTGACGTGAACGAATCGTCAGCGTAGCGAAAGAGGAACGACGTTTTGCCCACGCTGCTGTTTCCGATGATCAGCAGTTTGAACATGTAGTCAAAGTTCTGATCGGCGGTCTCCTTCTGCGGCGCAGCCATCTGTGCCAGGATGACAGACATGCTTCATTCAGTTTCAAATGAACATTTCATCTGTGCCATTTCATTTGCGCCTAATTGTGCTGATTTACAGCATTTATAGCAGTTAGTGAACACAATGCCGCCCGCTTTCTAGACTAGATTGGTATTAATTCCTAGAAATAGGTCTAAATTTCAAATTTTGCTTCATGGACAATCATAATATTAATGTTAAAACACAATGTAAATGTTATTTTGACAAGGTTATGTATAACATATACACCTAATATATTAAATATATATCAGGGATCTTGGAAATGGCCAGTCCTTTTCTTGACGTTTTCCATATTTATATTCGAAAGAAAAGCCTGAAATGATATGTATTATGCAGGTTGAATTAGTGCACAGAGGAAGACACTGTTTATAAACAGTAAACTGATATTCTTACTGTCTTGAGTCTGACTTTGACTAAAGAATAGCTGTAATGCTTTCTGGAGATCTATACTTTTCCAGGCATCGAAATTAGTACAGTTAAATATCATACTTTTCAAGAAGCCTCTCTCTCTCTCTCTCTCTCTCTCTCTCCGCAATAACTATATCTGTTTGCACTTTTATTGCCATATAAGAAGGACTGCAGGACCGTCCACTGTGCAATAGGATGGAGTTTGCCAAACTGCTTTTATGCATGTTATGTATTATGAAATAATTTATACCAATGACAATCAAATAAGGCCTTACAGAATGGATCATTTCTGAATAAATGGATATACACACATTTCTGTGGACGAATTGAAACTATGCACTTGCTATATCTGTAACTGGAGTGTCAGATGGTAAACATATTAATTGTATTGTAACACTGGATTATAAATAACCAAATGCTACATACTGCTAGGAGGATGTACACATGTACACACAGAGCAAGCGAAGGTGACATGAACATTCCCCAACCCCCCATCCAACATCATCACCCTACAGATGGGTGGTTTCTGTCAACACTTCTGTTTTCTAATCACTGTGTATTATCATTTTTATTTTCCTCTTCTTACAAGCACTCGTTGTTGTTGTTGTTTTTTTGTGCATCATGTAAAAGGGGAACGTTACGCGTTTTCCCATCTTCTTTTAATAACGGAGGATTCTGACAGAACTGCACCTCAAGCCCCAGAAATAAATGGAAAAATGAAAACACGCAAACCTGCATGGATCCGTCCTGCCGCATTGCTCCAGTGTATTTCGGTACAGGGGATGAGTGGATGAGGAGGGAGGGAGGGATGCCTGCCTGCCTGCCTGCCTGCCTGCTGGAGATGTGTGCCCTGTGAGGAGCGGCCGCGCTCGCGCTCGCGCTCTTCTCCTCCTCCTCCTCCTCGTCGTCGTCGTCGTACAGGCTCGAGAGAACGCGCACAGGCGAGCACGCGCGTGGCACGCGACCCAGCGCGTTCGCGATTATCGCCTGCGTCACTTCCTGGGAGGTGCAGTTTTGTTTTTTTGTTGTTTTTTTTTTGGTTAGGCTGCGTAACCCGAACGCTATTATATTACCGAATTAGCGTGGTTTATTCATATATCTTGTAAACAACTTCGGGGGCGTATGGTACGTCATCATCTCAGCTTTAATGGTACAAGGCTCGCGTGAAACCGTACAATCATACAGGAGCCGTAGAAATATTCCGCTATAGCACTGACATGGTAACTTTGATAGAACACGATAGGACGCGAGCGTGTGAATTCTTCTTTTTTTATTGGTTCTGCGAGCTGTCAATCTTGTGCAACCTGCAAACAAGATAAAACGCGGCACGCGCGCGAGACAGTCGGTACTTCTCGCGATTTAAAGCAGTGCGCTGGTTGAGGTAGGAATCCAGTGAGGAGGCTGTGGGGAAGCAGACTGTGGTTTAGAGCCAAATCAGATTTTAATTCCTAACACGCTAAATGTCGTGTTTACAGACTGTTTCTCTTCGCTTTAGTCCTCACAGGTCGCCTCTATAAGAAGCAGCCAGTTTAACAGGTGAGCTACAGTGGAGGTTGTAGACTGTATGCCAGTATAATATATGTAAATAGGCCTATGGCCTTCATGTCAGCTAAGGAAGAGTTTATTTTTTAGTTTATTCATTTTTTTTGAGAGTTATTTTTTCAGTTCAGTACCGAAGTTCGCTACTAAACTCTTTTCTTTACTACAGTAATCGCACTTTTGGACAGAGATATTGAACAGCTGCCACTGGGCGACCTTTGGCGCGCACGCGCGGCTAACAGTCAGCTCCAAAATTATTGGCACCCCTGATTTAAAAAAAAAAAAAAAGTCTTCATGGTTAATTAGCTTAACATCACGAATATCAGAGATATATATATATGATATTTAAAAAAAAAAAATAAAAAAAAACGGGCGATATATAATATCAATATCGTGATAAATGATGTCACAATACACTTATACACATATCAGTTGATCACAATATCATGAATACTGTGATCACATATGTTTTAAAAAATAGTTACAGACACTTTGAAAGCAGCTGATGTGATATTAAAATTTTGTACTTGATCTTTAAAATTGAAAAATGTTCACGTTTTAAAAGATTTTAAAAAGAAATTATTTTTCTTTTTCAGGGTTAAATATTTGTATTTGTTTTTATAAATAAAATGTAAAAATATTTAATGTTTTAAAAAAAAATTATAATAATCAAAATAAATGTAATTGAATTTGTTTATTAATAATAAAAACTTTTATCCTAACTTTTTATATTATTAATAATAAACAAATTGAATGCTGACATTGACTGGCATCCTGTCTACAATGTATTCCCATCTCATGGCCAGTGTTTCTGGAATAGGTTGGAATCAAAAATATTGGAACATGTGACTGACAGGTGTTTCTTGTTGCCCAGGTGTGCCCTGTTAGATTGATTGTTTTAACAATTAATAGGATAAACCAATGTGAAGACCAGAGAGCAGTCTATGGGAGAAAAGCAAGCCATTTTGAAGCTTAGAAAAGAGGAAAAATTGATCAGTGCCATTGCACAAGTAATGGGCAGAGCCAGTACAACAATTTGGAATGTCCTGAGAGAGAAAGAAAGAAACCATTGGTGTACTAACAAGCAGATACCAAACAGGTCAGCCAAGGAATTCTATATCGATACTTCAAATGTAGTAAATATAGATTGGAAACAGTTTTTGTCAAGAAAAATGGCATTCACACAAAAAAATAAATGTGTCACATGACAGAACTTATTCATCTGTCAGGGGAAGAATAGGGATGTACGTGCCATCCAGCGCACTGTAAACCTGTGGCACAAGATGCGCCAAGGAATTACGGTATGCAATTTCATTGGCCTCCGCTACATTTGGCAGCCTGATATAATCCTTCATTAATTTTTCTTTCATAGCTGTGCACACAGCATATACAAATCTATGGACGGTCATTTTATTAACCCCAAAGGTTTCCCCCACTACTCTGTACTTGGCACAGGTTGCCAGCTTGAACAGGGCGATGGCAGTCCGCTTTCGGGTTGGAATCGGTGGTCGGCGGCAACCTGCGATGCATCGGGCGCAACATCAGAACCAATTAATTGGCACAGCATCTCAAACGTGGGCCGTGACATTCTAAAATGTTGCGGCCTGAGACTTTCTGTGAAGTGTCTCTCCACCACTACCTCCCAGAACGCCCTACTGCCTGGTCTCTCCCAAACCCGTGGGGTTCGTTGCATAAGGGCAGTTACTTGGAGCCCTATCAGACTAGCAACTGCTCCATCCTGATGTCATCTTTAGATGTTTCGTACAATTGCAATTAATTGTGAAATTAAAATGACAGTAAGCT
>CM040991.1:6241512-6277563 GCA_022985145.1 Pangasius djambal
CTGAGACTTTCTGTGAAGTGTCTCTCCACCACTACCTCCCAGAACGCCCTACTGCCTGGTCTCTCCCAAACCCGTGGGGTTCGTTGCATAAGGGCAGTTACTTGGAGCCCTATCAGACTAGCAACTGCTCCATCCTGATGTCATCTTTAGATGTTTCGTACAATTGCAATTAATTGTGAAATTAAAATGACAGTAAGCTGGCCGATTTCAATTAATTGTCTTAATACTCTCTCCATTTTACAAAGAGTTGATGACCCATATGGACGGCCTGAAGAACCGTTTGGATTGCTGGCGGTGGTGCCACCTGGGGGCTGTGGAGAAGGTTTGGGGATCACATATGGGGAGCTGTACTGTAATGGCTTGGGACTGCGATTGCTGTAGTGGCTTTGGGGCTGCGGTTGCCATGAGCACCTTCGTACTCAGGACTCCATCAGTGGACAGTGGATAGATTTTAACCAACCGGACTTCTTGCGAAAACTGTGATGAATTTATTGGTTGCACAATTGCACTATTTGTCCTTATAGCGCATAATAATAGAAGGGATTTATTTATAATCGCACTATCCGTTGCACCCAGATGAGGATGGGTTCCCTTTTGAGCCTGGTTCCTCTCAAGGTTTCTTCCTCATATCATCTCAGGGAGTTTTTATTCGCCACCGTCGCCACTGGCTTGCTCATTAGGGATAAATTCACAGGGATAAATTCAAATATTTACAATATATTTTTTGTGAATCCATTTATTTCTGTAAAGCTGCTTTGTGACAATGTCCATTGTTAAAAGCGCTATACAAATAAAACTGAATTGAATTGGGGCACAAAAGGTACGCAATTTGCAATATACACAAAATTATGTATAGAAACAGTTCAAGGGCAGATTTATTTTGCGATACACAAAAACCTATGGTTAATAAAAATCTTTGATCATGTCATCACGTGCACCATTTTTTGGTAAAAGGCCCATTGGATGGAAACAGGTGGGAGACAGTAAATTTTGCTAACTTTTTTTTAAATGCACTTTCACTTTGTCGATAACAGAAAATCGCAAAAAGTGAATGGAAACTTGGCTACTGTGAGAGCTGTGAAGAAAACCCCAAAAACCACAGTCAGTGAAGGTATCACAATGCACCGTTCAAAGAAGACTTAAAGAGCAGAAATATAGATGCCATACCAGATACAAACCACTCATCAGCAGTATGAATCAGAAGGCCAGATTGGAATTCACAAAGAAATACAGAAATAAGCCACAAAAGTTCTGGAACCAAGATTAACCTCTACCAAAGTGATGGAAAAAGTGTGGAGAAAGAAAGAATCTGCTCATTATCCAAAACATATGAGCTCATCGGTTAAGCACGGAGGTAGTGTCATGGCTTGGGCTTGCATGGCCGCTTCTGGAACGGGCTCACTAATCTTTATTGATGATGTAACTCATGATGGTAGCAGCAGAGTCAATTCAGAAGATGACATTCAAGCATAAGGTAGTGCAGCACTTGACAAAGAGATGATGACTGAAAAATCTTATTATAGAACACAGTTTATTTATGATAAGGACTATGTTTTGTACTACAATCTACATTGCTAGTGTTGTCTGTATCAATCTGTTCTGATAATAATATATGGGTATCTACACAGTAGTATGTAGTGTTTGCACTTGAAAAGGAGCTCGTGCTGATCATTGCATCATGCTGTAAAAAAAAACTTTTTTAAACAATAACTTGTATTTTCGTTGTATAGGCCACTGGTTCTCAAAGTAGGGTCTAGGGATCCCCAGGGGTCCATGAAACGTAGCCAGGAAGTCCCTGATTTTTGTAAAAATTTTGTTACTTATTATCTTATTGAAGCACCTATATTTACCTATATTTACAGTTATTAACCTGTTTGACTGGTCAGTTGAATTAAATGGGTTTAATCCAAATCTCAGTAACTCAAATACAATTATAAATAATGTAAATGTCAACTTGACACCATTGTATTCTGTGAGTGGAAATTCTAGGAATAAAACGTGATGGAAAGGCCAAATTGCCGGAGAAAGAAAGGATCTGCTCATGATCCAAAACATAGGAGAAAAAAGCGGAAGGTTTTAAACTGGCCAAGCCAATCACCAGACCTAAACCCATTGAGCATGGATTTCACCTCCTGAAGAGGAGACTAAAGGGAGAACCCCTTTAACAACTGAAAGAAGCCTCAGTACAAGCCTGGAAAAGCATCACAAAAGAAGACTGACAAATATTAAGTTATTTACTTTAATTTACTTTAAGACTATCTGTTCCAATCCTTCCGACAGCCAAAAAATGGCCACCAAAGAGGATGAAGTTCTGCTCTGTCGTCTCATAGATCAGTGGGAATAAGTTATTTTATGCATAACTAATACACCAAACCCAGCTTGAGTGTTTGCTGCCAAATGCTCCGTTTTTGTCTTAGTAAGATGATGGCTGCCGCAAGCCACCAGTGCACCACAACTGGCATTCTTTCTACAAGCCTCTGGAACTGAACTAAAGGGATGAACACTGTTCCTTCAGAAGATATTCCCTCACTTGGTGTTTTGATGATGGTGGTGGAGAGCACTCTCTAACACATTACTCCAAACTCTTCCATAGGTTTTTAAGTGGGCTGAGATGTATTTTTTTTCCCTTTTTTTAAAAAATGTATTTCAAACTCTTCAGTGAGTTCTTGTGCCCTGTGGATGGGGCAGAGTCATCCTGGAAGAGACTCCCATCTGGATAGAAATATTGTCTTTTATTTCTGTCTTGTATTTGATGAAGGGTATTATTATTATTATTATTAGTAGTAGTAGTAGTAGTAGTAGTAGTAGTAGTATTTATAGCACTTTCAAATTAATTTTGGGCCAAAAATCTCAAAATACGTTTCATAGAAATATAAACAGATTATAAAATGTATTTATGATAAAGCAATAATAATAACACAATCTACATTAATAATGAATTGACTATGCATGAAAATGACAAACATTGCCTGAAATGTATGCATATATGTGTGTTTGTATAAAATAGTCTTGCAGTTTATCTGGTAGATGTCCACCCTGTACTCTCGCACAGTCCTTTAGAAACTGTAGTCAGTATGGAGGACTCTATCGAGGTCATGCTCCAGGAACGGAACTCTAAATTACTCTATCGTTATCGGGACAACCGAGTCCTTACCTTTGCGGCAGGAGCCATCTTCTCTGGACTCTATGGCCTCTGGGCCATGTTCTGCCTGCCTGGGTTGAAAGTGCCATTTCGGCTAAAGGTGCCATTCTTGCCGTCCTCAAAAGATCAGACTGCGAATGTGATGAAGTTGCTTGAAGGGAGACGAGGTCGGCTGGCTGATCTGGGCTCGGGAGATGGGCGATTGGTGAGTCAGAAACAACATTTCAGGGAAATGTTTAATAGTTAAGACTATTCTACACTGGTATAGATGACACCACACAAAAACATTGTTTTCAAATATTTGCTGAGATTCACTGCACAGTTTGCTCGACTGTTTACATACACGCTATCCTGGTTGTAGGTGTTTGCAGCATGCTCTGCAGGATTTCAGTGCACAGGCTTTGAGATCAACTCCATGCTGTTAGCCTACTCTCGAAGCCAAGCATGGTGGAGGAGGATACCACACACTCATGCCACATTTGTCGAGCAGGATTTCTGGAAGGTATTGGTGATTTCTGTAGAGTTGTTTTTTGTTTTATTTGCAGTGCAGTAATTACTGTACGTTCTGTTTTGACACAGACTGACCTGTCAAAATACACAAACGTGGTTGCGTTCCTGGCCCCTGGTGTGGTAAGACCATGCTAAAGAGCACTATTGAAGCTGTTTCTAAACATGATGTCCGCATCAGTCGTGTATTGAAGTGTAATAATGCATTGCATTGTTTGGTCCACATGGGGGCAGTGCAGACCGTCATATACAATTTCATTATTTCCTCATTATTGTGTTACTGTGTTATTGTGTTAGGACATGGAACAATTGATATGTCAGTTTGTACAATCTACACAAAAACAAGTAAAACACAGAAAAAAGCTATTTTGACTGTATGTAGTGGTGTTCTTGTATTGATTAAATTGGCAGTGGATGACCAGATTTTGGAAATGATAGCTGCCTTTAGGTACATTAAAAGTACCAAATCATTAACCTTTGCCATAGTTATAATAGTTTATCACTTACCAGGCAGGATGCGTTGTTGAGGAAGGAAATACCAGAAGGACCAGACGTATGAATAATCTGTCTAAGCAAAATCATATAGGCTGAACATTAGTGACTTCTAAATCACCTGATCAAATTATTCGTTTCCTCTTGAACATTTCCCATTCCTCCCAGATCTCTACAAAAAGGAAGTCATTGATTATCTTTCAAATTCCATCATATTTGCACAAAATAATGTAGTATTTCACAAGGAGAAAGTCTGTTGTCTGTTAAAGTTGTACTTCATTAGGTATAATAGAAAAGTAAATTGCAAATCATGAAGTAGATTTATTTGGTTTTCATTTTCTACTTCAAAAAGGTGGAAGGACCAAGCTAGAGTGGTTAAATGGAGCAATTTATCTGTTGGATAGTGCCATTATCCACGCTTTCACAGTTCAGAGTAAGCAATTAGCCCCACAGAGCCGTGAGCGCCTGAGCCCACCTGAGTCACAGGCCGCTGCACCACGGTAGTTCCACCTGCTAATGGCCCAGACACATCATCTACTTGATCCATGCACCGGGCTAGTGATCTGTATGTTTATACTGTGCTAAATGTTGTATAATCAATGTATGCAATCAATGTACTGTTTGCAGGGATCCATTAACTGGCACTATCCAATCTGATTTTATTTTAATATCTTGTTAGATGGCCGATCTGGAGGAGAAACTCCTGAAGGAGCTTCCTGACGATGCCCGGGTCGTGGTGTGTCGCTTCCCATTTCCACACTGGCCCCACAGCTGCACTAGTGGCTCTGGACTGGACCAAGTCTGGGCTTATAATGTCTCCAGTGTGCGAGAGACAAGAGCCGTGACTTCCTCTTTGAAAACACATCCCTGAGCCAGCTGACTGATTTAAAGGCTCTTCCGAGATGTGTTTGTTCAGTAATGTTGTGTTCATAATGAAGCTCATAACAAACTGTGTGCCCCTTGTTATGAAGTGATCATGTGATTTTCTTGGTCATAAACGTTTTTTTTAAAATTATTATTATTAGATCACTTTCATCTCCTGCTAGCCATAAAATGAATTTCATTCTTTAGCATTAAAGGAATAAAATATTAAGATAAGAAGGCAGAGCTTTCATCCTCTTGAGCCAGGGTTTAGACAAAAGCTCAGCTGACATCATCTCAGTGACTTGATATGACTGCAAGAGTCATTCATTGACATAAACACACTCATCCAGTGACTCATGACATATAACATGATATATAATGATTGACTCATAAAGAAAACACTCTCACAGACACATGATTTTTCCCACTGCTTATCCCACAGCAGTGGTTTTGATAGTCCTGGGATTCTAACCTTTGTGGTCAGTAACGCAAAATCATGTTACAATCACATGTCATAACTGTGATTCCTCCATCCAATAGTTTATCTATTTATAGTCTGCTGAAGAAGCTTCAGTGGTGTTTATAATAGCTAATTATGCCTCAGTGATTACAACAGCAGATAAAATAGAGACAGAAAATAAAGCAACACATGGTGGTGCGCTATTTTTAATTCTTCAAAATGGTGCTGTTGTGATTTTAATGACAGTTAAGCTCAAAGCTAAGTGTTTCAATGCATTGTGAAAGTCTGGAATGAATCATGTGAATCGTCTACAGCAAAATGTTTGCCAGTGTAACTGACAGTAGTTAAGTGCTTAAAGAAAAAGGAATTTTATCTTCATTTCTAAAAGATGATGTAAGTAATAACCCTTGAGTGCACAAAGTAGGGTCGTGTAAAAATTGCCTTGTGTTTGACATTCAAGCTTAAGGTAGCTTGCCATACTTGATTAAGAGATGATGACTGAAAAGGAGTTTTTACAATAATAGGATAGTTCCTTATTGTATTATAGAACATAATTTATTATTATCTGATTATCAGTACTATGTTTTGTACTATGGTCTACATTGCTAGTGTGGTCTGTATCAATCTGATCTGATAATATTACATTGATTTCTAATGTGTCTTAATGGTATCTGCAGTAGAGCAGTATGCAGTTTGCACTTGAAAGGTAGCTAGTGTTGTACATTTCATGCTGTAAGGTTCTCAAAGTAGGATTGAGGCACCCCCAGGGGTCCATGAAGGGTAGCCAGGAAGTCCCCGATTTATTTATTTTTTATATTTTGTTTCTTATTAAATTATCCAAGTGCTTATATTTATGATTCATATCATTATTATCTTGTTTGACTGGTTAGTTGAATTGAGTGGGTTTACTCCAGATCTCAGTAACTCAAAAATAAGTATAAATAATGTCAACCTGGCACTATTGCATACTGTGAGTTGAAATTCTAGGAATATAAAGCTCCATGGCTCCAGTAAATATCCAGAATATTGGTGTGCAAATATAAGTGATGAGCCTAATATTTTAATAGTTGGATTATGTTCATAAAATAAATCTGTGCTAAGGGGGTCCTGGTATTTACAGTTAAATTACAGTTAAAAGGGGAGGCACGGTGGCATAGTGGTTTGCACTGTTGCCTTGCAGCTACAGGGTTGTGCCCTGTGTGTGTGGAGTTTCCTTCGGGTATTCCGGTTTCCTCCCCAGTCCAAAGATATGCAGTGTAAGCTGATTGGCATTTCTAAATTGTCCATAGTGTGCGAGTGTGTGTGCGATTGTGCCCTCTGAGGGGTTGGCACCCCATCCAGGGTGTCCCCCTCCTTGTGCCCCAAGTCCCCTGGAATAGGCTTCAGGCTCCCACACAACCCTAGGTAAGATAAGCAGTATGAAAAATGGATGGATGGATTACAGTTAAAAAGAGTTTGAGAACCTCTGGTATAGGCTAGCCATCATTGGTATTGGGCAGTGGTACAGTAGCTCACTGCTTAAGACAATGGACTACTCATTGGAAAGTTGTGAGTTTAAATCCCAGCACTGCTAAACTGCCAAAGCTGAGCCCTTGAGCAAGGCCCAGTTGTATAAATGCCCTTTTAAGTCTCTCGGGATAAGGGCGTCAGCCAAACATAATAAATGTAAAATATCTTACACTGGCATCCCAGAACAGTCCAACCATTTCTGCTGTAAGACACTATCTCTGGGCATCTGAATCATTCAACAGTTCTCCTATTTGCGTGTGTGTGTGTGTGGATTGATACTGTCTTACTTTGCGTTATCCAAGGTTGACACCACAGGATCCCAACTGGTCCTGGAGTACACCCTTTCCTGCATATTTTAGTGTTTTCCATGCTCTAACACACCCAATTCAACTCAGGAAGGGCTGTTAATGAGCTGATTAATTGGATCAGATGTGGTGGGGGTAGGGTTGTTGGAGGGGGCTTAATGGGTATGAGTTTAAAAAAAAAAAAAAAAAAAAAGGCAGTGGAGTCATTACTGTACCACATGGTGGCGCTAAAGGGCTGTCAACACACCATGACAACTTGACAGGTCCTATGAAACTCTGTCATGGTTGGTTTATACTGTAGAATATAATGGAAATGTGAGGCAGGTAGCTGAAATGCTAAAAAGTTAGCCATAAACAGGCTATACCGGGCTGCTGTGTATATCCTGTACTCTGCTACACTATTTCAGTCCAAGTGTTTATGTTTACATATCACATTTCATTGGTTACAAAATTTATATATATAAAAAGACTTTTATTTATATTATTAATCATAAATTACCTCTAAAAAAAACCCAGTGAATGCTGTTTGTTAGGCAAAAGTTTGGTTACTTATAGCTAGCTTCAAGCAAGTCAAATGAGGGTGTGGTTTTCAACAAATTCCCCTCGTAAATGTAACGAAATAAATGGTTTTTACTTGCTTCATATCTTTGGTTAGGTTTAAATTTAAATCCGCATCTTTTTTGTACTAAATGTTGTGTCAAATAAGCATGGCAGCTGGTGTGTGTTGTAGTTTTCCACGCACTATGCTGGTTAGGGGACAGCACTGGTCTGTACGGGTTTTAATGCAGCCGTTGACTGCGCGAGAGGCGTGACGTAGGCGGTGAAAGTAAAGGGGCCGGTCTGTTGGTTTATAAAACGGCAGCGCGCACAGCGTCCTTCTCAGTTGGGAGATTTTTTTTTTCTATTTTGGTTACTCAGGCGGAGTATGGACATTCTCAGGACTATCGCTCATCAACCTGTAAGCAACAACAAAATGTGCGAGCACACACAAAACAAACCGACTGAGACGAGACGTGGGAAGCTGGAGGACAGCGCGCACGCGACGCAGGAAATGTCGCGGATCATCTCTGACTCCACGACAGGGAAATGCTACTGCAGAGGAAAAGTTCTCGGCAAGGTATGCATACCTTAAAACATAGATACGCGGCAATCTAGAGAGAGAGAGAGTGTGTACTATTTTGGATATGTGGACCTGCTTCAGTCAAATTGCTTGTGTTTAAAAGCACTATGTTTAAAAAAATGACATTTTATGATCTGGCATCTGTCACAGATTTTGACATTCTGATGGTAGAAGTTCACTTCCAAGCCTGTGTGTTGACTAAGTATGTTTGTGTTCACAGGGTGGCTTTGCCAAATGTTATGAATTTACAGATCTGGGTACAGGCAAAGTGTATGCTGTGAAAATTATTCCACACACACGTGTCTCCAAACCTCACCAAAGGGAAAAGGTGTGCTTCTTTCTCAATCAGTCACCCATTTCGTTGCTGACTCACATCCTCAGAGTGCTCAAAGTTTATCCTGTTTTTACAGATCGACAGAGAAATTGAACTGCACAGAGCCCTTCACCACAAACACATCGTCCAATTTTACTACCACTTCGAGGACAAAGACAATATCTACATCCTTCTCGAGCACTGCAGCAGACGAGTACGTCTCAACACTACAGTCCTACACAGACATTGCAATGCCAGGGGTACAGCTGATTCTCTCTCTGTAATGAAACTAACTTTATTATCTTCTTTTTAGTCATTGGCACACATTCTGAAAGCCCGCAAGGTGCTCACAGAACCAGAGGTTAGGTACTACCTAAGACAGATCATCTCAGGACTGAAGTACCTCCATGAACAGGAAATCCTCCACAGAGACCTTAAATTAGGTGGGCCATTAAAGCATTTGCCAATGATGGGAGTTTCACCAAAGATTTAGCCAAAATAATTTCAAGTACATGCAATGTAACTGCTCTTTCTGAACTCCACAGGTAACTTCTTCATTAATGAGGCAATGGAGCTGAAGATAGGGGACTTTGGCCTGGCAGCTAAGCTAGAACCGGTTGAAAACCGCAGAAGAACAATATGCGGAACCCCGAACTATCTGTCTCCTGAAGTCCTTAACAAGCAAGGCCATGGCTGTGAATCAGATGTTTGGGCTCTTGGCTGTGTCATGTAAGTTTTGAGTCCTGTATTTAAACTGAAATGCACCACATGCCATTTTGACTGGAACTGTCCTCTTCAGCTGCATATGTCATGTCTCTACAGGTACACAATGCTGTTGGGCAGGCCGCCATTTGAAACCACCAATCTGAAAGAGACGTACCGGTGCATAAGGGAAGCGCGATACACCATGCCTTCTATGCTGTCTCCACAGGCCAAGCACCTCATTAGCATCATGCTTGCCAAGAGCCCCGAGGACAGGCCAAGTCTGGATGATATCCTACACCATGACTTCTTCAGCCAGGTGTGTGTCAGTGGCTCTTGGAGGGGGGGAAAAAAGAAAAAATTTACTGGGCTTTGGTCATTCCATTATGTTTTGCAGCCTATGTTTAAGACCTGTCCTTGTTCTGCCTTCTTCTAGGGTTTCACCCCAGACAGATTGTCTGTCAGCTGCTGTCACACAGCTCCAGACCTCCAGCACACCAGCCCTGCCAAGAGCTTCTTCAAGAAGGCTGCAGCTGCTCTGTTTGGTGGCAAGAAGGATAAAGCCAAGTACTTTGAAACAATAAGTAAGTTATTTTTTAAATAGCTCTAGTCTTTTTTGTCATTTATACATATGCTATAGCATCCTTTGTGTAATGATTGGTGTTTTTGTGATCTCTAACTGGTTTCCTCTACATTCAGATAAACTGACGAAAGAGGAAGAGGACATCCACAGACTGCGACATGACCTCAGGAAGGCCTCAATCAGCAATCAGCCTTGCAGGCAAGCTCCTGAGGTGAGCCACTATCACAATCCTTCTCATTACTCAAGCTTCCTGCTAGAACACAAGGGCACTCCATCCCTGTAGTCTGTAAGTGACCCCTTTTCCCATGTTCCCCTTAGGACAGTAAGCCACCGGTACCATCTACTGGAAAGCCAGTCGTCGCTGCCAAGGATGGAGGCAACAAGCAGCAGATCCGTGACACCATCCGCATGATTGTCCGAGGCACGCTGGGAAGCTGCAGCAGCAGCAGTGAATGTATGTGTTTTGCCTGTGCTTTTGTCATGCTCCCATTTTCTGCATTGTGATTCTCTGAGAGGCTGTTTTCTTTGTAAGCCAGATGCTAATGGATGCTGTAATGTGAAGGCTAATGGCTTTCTCTGCTTTGCTTTGATGGCAGGCTTGGAGGATAGCACGATGGGTACTGTAGCAGACACTGTTGCCAGAGTACTCCGAGGCTGTCTGGAGACCATGCCTGAAGGTATGCAGTTTAACATCTATTTCAGCTGCTCATATGTTTTAACATTGTCCCACATGTAAACTGGTATGCACTTCTGATTTTTGGTGCTTGTTCTTTTTTTTTTTTTTTCTTTCTCACAGCTAATGACATTTCAAAAGAGAGCCTGAACTGCAGCTTCCAATGGGTGACTAAATGGGTGGACTATTCCAACAAGTATGGCTTTGGTTACCAGCTGTCTGACCACACAGTCGGTGTCCTTTTCAACAACGGCACCCATATGAGCCTGCTGTCTGATAAGAAGTAAGTAGAAAAAACTGCAAATGCTGTAAATCCTGCTCTGGAATGAATGGAAGAGTTTGTCAGCCCTGATGCTTTGAAGCTAATGTGACCCTGTTGGCTTGCAGGACGGTGCATTACTATGCAGAGCTGGGTCAGTGTACGGTCTTCTCAACCAGCGAGGCCCCAGAGCAGTTTGTCGGCCAGGTCACCATCCTCAAGTACTTCGCACATTATATGGAAGAGAATCTTATGGATGTGAGTATCTACACTTGGTGCAAAACCGAATATTCCACATGCGTATCTAATATTTTCTTACTTCATCTCACAATGCCAATGTTCTTCTATCTCTACAGGGTGGTGATTTGCCCAACGTGATAGATATCAGCAAACCAAGGCTATATCTCCTGCAGTGGCTCAAGTCAGATCGTGCACTCATGATGCTCTTCAATGATGGCACCTTTCAGGTACAGCTTATATACGCTTGGTCTTGATGTTGATATTGCTCATTCCTCGTTGTACCACCTTCTCCTGAGCCATTCCACAAGGTTTTTGGTGACTAATTGTAAATTTTCAACTTGACAGGTGAACTTCTACCACGACCACACCAAGATCATCTTGTGCAGTCAGAATGAGGAGTACCTGCTGACGTACATCAACGAGGAACGCGTGTCTACCACGCTACGCCTCAGCACACTACTCTGCTGTGGATGCTCCTCGGACCTGCGGAGCCGCATGGAGTACGCCCTCAACATGCTGCTCCAGAGGTGCAACTGAACGTCATGAATTTGCAAGATGAAGACCTTGTTCATGGTTTAGCCACTTTTTTTTGATGGACTTCATGGACCTACATTCACTGGAACTTCTGTTCTGTTGGCCATGAGCCAAATGCCCAATTTACATGATTGTGGCGATGGATTTGAGGTACAAGCACTGGTCCTGCCCACAGGAACTGTTGAATTAGGACCTACAAAAACGATGGAGAGCTGGGCTGGAACCAGAAAAGACCATTAAATGGACTTGAGTTTTAAATAACATATTTGTGTTTGCTATATAAATATGCAGCAATCTTGTTACACTGAAGCTTAACAGCGATGTGGGCATTTGTTGTGGACATTGATGTGGCTTCAGTGGGGCAGGGTGATGTTGTGTAGCTCTGTATAGAGCAGACCACTGTAAAACTGTGAATACATTCCACAACAGGACGGGGCTGCATGGTGAAATATCTTTTAACCAATGCCATAGTTTGTGGGTGGCTCCAACCTCCCATCCTATAATCACTGTTTGGGGAAAGGATAAGGATCCAGGCCATGTCTCTAATGTTGACTGGAAAGATACACACAAGCGCGCCATGGATGTAACTTATTTGTCAAAACCTGGTATTTATTTATTTAATAAAGACAACCTTAAAATGACGTGTTGCTTAAGTTTTGGTCTCTTCCATGGAGTTCTGATTGCTGTACAATATACAAGTCCTCAGAGTGACAGGCAGCAGATGCATTAAAGTGCATTCAACCACACCAAATGAAAACATGAACAGTTGCCGTTGTGGCAGTGCAGTATCATGGAGATGTTTCACTGCTGTGTCTCCTATCTTTATATCTAAATGGCAGCTGCTGCAGATAACACCTATTATATAAACCTCTATGGTCCAGTGAAAGTGGCAAAACAAACTGATAAATGTCCAAAGGGAGTCCCAGCCACCTATTTTTTTCGCAAGCAAAAATTGCCCAGGCTTTGTGTTAACCCTTTAGGGTTGAAGTATTACAGTATTAAATGAAAAAAGAAAAACATGCACTTTACAAATTTACAGTCTTCTCTGAGTAAGAGTTTAAGATTCAGGTCATAAGCATGAAAATAGCTACAGTGTGATCTTCTATTGCTGCAGTGGAACCTGGTTCTTTTTCTTCTGACTTATCTATAGCCTGCAGAGAACAATCATGTTTAGGACAAAACTTGCTGAGACATCAATTAAAACATGAAGTAGATGCACAAGCTTTACTTTTATTTGTTCTGTCAGCAGTCCATCAATAATTTACAGGCTTGTATGTATCCCTTTGATGTTTCTGCTCATACCACATACATGACTACAGCAGCATTAGAGCCATTAATGTCCAATGATGTCCAGATCAACAAAAATAATACACTCAATGGACAATTTGCAACCAGTCACTGTTTAGTTACATATCTAACAAGAGGCTAAATTAAAGAAATACGCAGTATGTTGCAATAAAAGACTCACTCGTATGTCACTCATCCAACCATTTTTTTTTCTACATTTGGAAAAATGCTTCCTCTAAGTGTCCATCCTACTGATGTCTCTTCTTTTGGCTTTGAGAAGGAAAGTATTTGGACCCAGAACAAGTTCTTAGAGCCAACACAATAGCCATACAATTGGCATCCTGGAGTTCCTACTCGTGCCATCTGGTTCTGTGGACTGTAAGCTGTCTCGTCTCTGATGAGTCACTGTTGGATTGCTAGGCTGAACCGTCTACATAAGCCGTCAATCATTATATAATGCTTATGTGTCTTCAAAAGGCAACGATAATGAAAGCCTGAAAAACATAACAAGCACCATATGTTCTGAAAGGGGTCACATACAGTACAAGCAAAAGTGCATTAAAAAGGCATTTTGTAATAAATTACAAATAGTCCATTGGTAACAAAAAATACAAAAGTACAAACTTGTGGGAGTCAGCAGGCAAAGGGTCTAGGTTTCAGATTTGCTAACTAAAGAGCGCTTAGACTTACACTTCAGAGTGACTCAGAAATTGAACCATGGGGTTCCTAGAGTTAATTGAGCACCGACTTTGTTCCGGACACGCCCTTGTACATGGCAGAAAATTGCTTTTTAATGACTTTTTAGGGTAAATGTTCAGAGCATTTCTTCTCCAAAATAAATGTTTCTGAATGCTTCATTGGAAATGGTAATATACAAAGATGGAGTGTCAAAATATAGTAACAATCAGCCATACCCAAATGAAATAAAAAATATTGTATCTCAAGTTCCAGACTCCTGTTTAATGATTATTAGGCAAACAGAAACTAAGAACACTCCCTGCCACTGGCAGGAATCAGTTTTGAAGCCACTTTCCACTGAAGACTCAGTAAACCTGGCTCTTGTTAGATTAATTGTCATAAATAATGTCTTATACAAAAATGTGGTGCAGTGGGTAACGTTTCCACTTTACATGGTTGAGGGTTCCTGGTACAATCCTGAGCTTGGGTAACTGTCTGGGTGGAGTTTTGCATGTCTGTGTGGGTTTCTTCTGAGTTCCTACCCAGTTCCTACCTACCAAAATTATGACAGTAAGTGCACTGGCTATGCTAAATTGCCCCTAGGTATGAACGAGTGTGTGAATGCCCTGCAATGACTAGCGTTTCATTCAGGGTGCATTCCCACCTCATGCCCAGTGTTCCTGGGATAGGTTCCAGATCCACTGTGACCCAGACCAGGATAAAGCAATTAAAGATGAATGAATGAAAGAATTAAAACTAAGTCATAAAGTCAGATTTCATGAACAATTTTCCACTTGTAGTCAAGCCAAGACATGTTTGCAGTCCAATGCTTAATTATAGATTTGCACAGGAGCTACCGATAATGTCTGCCTCATGCCACATCAGGTTCTTTTGTAAGTTACACACACTTGCCAATGAATTAAGACACAGTATGATTTACTGTAACCTGCAACAATTAACAAAACATCACTCATTAAGCACTCATTCAGCCTCCCAAAGTTTGGAAACAGAATTGTACTGAATGGCTAGATGCTATGTAGTTATATAGAATATAGTTCCACTTTTAACTTAAATTTGTAAACAGAGAGCATTCCAGATATTTCTATTTCTATAATTACATGAGGGGCATATTGGTGTATTGTTGCCACATCTTCTTTCTCCTCATGTCTTTGTGGATTTTCCTCCAGGATTACCTACCACCTCCCAAAAACCTGCTAGTAGGTGAATTGGTGTGAATGACTGTGTGATAGTGTGTGTGGTGGTCCAAGGTGTATTTCTGCCTCATGTTCAGTGTTCCTAGGACAGGCCCTGTATTCATTGCAGCCCTGACAGGATAAAGCTGCTACTGAAGATAGATGAATCCTAGAAAAGTCATATGAAGTATATAAATAAAGTATATAAAGATTTGGATATGGATTGACTTCCATTGCTAGCTTCCTTAGCCTCATAGCTCCAGAACAACAACCCAACAGTGCTGTTCAACACATAGATAAAACCCCTAAAGAGTGTATTCTGATCAGTTTGACCTTAAAGGAAACTCCTAATAGGTCAGGTTTCCTGTGCTCATAGAAGTCACTGATGTTATTAATGATTAAATGAACTGTAATGACCTTTACCTTTACTTTGATTCAACCTCTTTGAGTTCTTTTGCAGCTGCTGTGTAATGTGAGAATGTACCACATGCCTTGGGATAATTCTGGAAGAAAAAGGCTTTGAAGTGATTTGACTGATTCTGAGTCTAATCCAATGGCCACACACTGGGCCTGTTCTTTCCAATGCAAATGTGAACAAAACAACCATGAGAAACTATGGTTGACACCAAAGGCTGTGAACGCTGTAAGGTGTGTGTACTGTCTGATGACAACGCACTGTACAACATGTTCTCACGAAGAATAAGAATGAGGTGTTCAAATTCCAAACAATAGGACACACAATAGTGTGTGTCTGGGAGTATGTGCATGCACATTCCTACCGGCTTTCAGAAGGTATATTATATACTTTACTTGGAAAATGTTAAGGAAAGTAAGGTTCATGAATACAAAATGAGGATGACCATGAAGATTCAACATTTCCATGTACATATTAAGGGATAGAAAACAACATCTGACACTATTGAATCACACACACTTACATAATAGCCATCTGCCCTTCACTCAAATGTCCATTATGACATTGTCCAGTGTCCAACTGTCCTACATTAGATACATGAGTCAAGCATTTGTCCTAGTTTCCTACTTTTCGTTGCTGGCTATTTTTCAAAAATGTTGTTTATTGAAAATTGTAATAGTGTGCATCTTTTTTTTTTGTTCTTACATCATGTATGTTCATGGCAGAAAATGCCATAAATAGTAACAACAGTTATACAGTTATTTAAGTATTTTTCAGTGCATTTTGACAAAGAGCAATTGCAACAGTTTCTTTCTATGCTATATTTGCAGTAGTTCAATACACACACTTTTTGTTACATTTTTCAGAAGGTCTGTAATTCCATTTAAAAGGAGGTTTGCAATACTGTTTAATAAACAAGGAGGGTAACTGATGATACACTATCTGCAATAAAATGGCAAGACTGAACATATCGTTCCAGTGATTTTCTGTAAATTCTCCTTTGATTCTTTCCTAATGGCATTGTATTGCAAAATGCCAGTGTAATGACTGATATATTCGTTTCTGTCTGCCAATAACAGTATTGCAGCATTCTAGGAATCTGAAGTCTGTAGCAATGGCAGAAGATGTACAGAGAAGATGTGTTGCATTCCTGTGGCACAGCGACAAGTTCGTTCATGCCATTTGGCATAACAAACCACACCCATGCATTCCTACACACACCTGCCTGCCGTTTCCCACAGCTTCTCCCTGCAGTATAAAGCGTTTCACCCTGAAGCACGTACAGTGACACAGGCCACAATAAACCACCCAAAACAACAGTCTTTACAGAGCTCCATCATAGTCAGTTCAATATAACCCTATATGAAATACACCCTATACTCAAGGTGGAAATTGTCTCAAGGGTAGGATCAAGGCTTTTGTTTCCTGTCTCACGCTAGCACCATTTTGAACTGCCTTCAAAGTGGGCCATCAGTAACCTGCTTGCTGATTATTGCTATTGTAATAAACAACAGATGACAGAACTGAGGTGGCTGTTCCCGTTGCACATGAGGTGCACATGGCATTCAAGAGTAAAATAAAGGAAACCAGCAAGTTAAACAGCATCACGAACATCCTACAACACTGGGCATGCAGCACCATGCTGCAATTTGCGCTGTGTGCTTCCAGAAGATATACAAAGCTGTACTCCTGGGGAAAACCTGGCCATATCAATTTCAAATGCTCTACAGCAGCCAATAAACTATAAAACTCTAAACAGGGCGTAAGAGAGAGAGAAGACACAGAAGAGAATGGTTTTACACACTGTCATCCACTTATGGTCATCTACTACTAATAATCTGCTAATGTCTTTGCCATACAGACACATAGAGCAAGTGTCATACCAACTGTGAATAAAATTGTGTAAAATTTGTCTGGCAAAAACCAGTTCACTGTAACATGAAAGTATTAGGGGTGTAATACTATCTGTATCTGTTTAGTCGTCGGAAGGTCTGTTTTTTTTCTTTGTCTCTTTTGTAGCCTAGTAGTCTAATTTAAACAACTGCCACCCTGATGAGGCAGTTACTAAGATAAAATAGGATGCATTGTCATCCTAGATGTGCCTTCTATTGTATATCTATATCTATATCTGTACCTGTTTAGAATACCATCTGTTCATTCCAGATAATGTATTTGCATACAGGCACATTCCCAATAAGTATGCAGAAACATGAATAAGGAAGTAGCTTCCTATACAGCTTCTGCAGATTGCACATCAAAGAAGGCTGGCTAACATAAGCTGACCTGACACAGTTTCTGAGAGATGTTTTCACATTTCACATTTATAATTACAAAAATGTAGCCTTCTCAACCAACACTAGCCAGCTAGCTAACACCAGCTAATGTGAAATACCTGACAGGACTTTTTTTAGTTTTAGTTTTGCATTCACAGATTTTAATCTTCATTGTTAGCCAGCTGGTTAGCATTAGCTACCCTAACTAGAATGTTTTGTTTAAATAGCTAGCTAGCATGAGCTAACTGCTAACATTAGACAGCTAGCTAACATGAACTAACATGACATGACAGGATTTCAGGAAGTCTTTAACTATTTAATTTTCATAACTTTTATTGGTTAATAGCTAGCTAACAGAAGATATATATCTGTAACATTTGCCAGCTATCTAACAAGGTGTTAATATTAGCCAGCTATCTAAGATGAGCTAACCCAGGATTTCTGAGAGGATTAAAAAAAAAAAAAGTTCTCTCATAAATGTTTATCATTTGACTGCTAATTTTAGATAAATGGCTAACGTAAGCTATCAGAACCCCTTTAGAGCACAAACACCAAATTACCTCTACTCAGAAACATTTGAAGGGCATGTCATTGACTCCACATATGAGTAAACACACATACACTTTTCATTAACGTAGGTGAATATTAAGCCCACTAATTCGTAAAACCTTGAAAGTATAGGTAAATAGAAAACAAGATTGCAATATACGGTCTCTTCGTTCTGAAAATTAAAATGGAGGCACTGCAAATGATAAAATAGTGCTCAAAATCAGGCATTGGCCTCAGTATTTGCTTAAAGTCAGTTGTTGCTCGCAGTCTCAAAGAAAACAAACTAATAAGCTAAGCTTAAAGTAGCTATTCACTGAAACACTATGTTCTTTATAATCACATGATAGCAGAACTGCCTGCCCAACAATTTTGGGCTAGCAGAATGTTTTCTGAAAATTATTCAATAGAAACCTTTTCTATCTGTTATGATAACATTTTATCCAAAACATTTATAAAGATAACATTTCTGCAACATTTCTAATTGTAGTTTTGTGCGAGCAGTATTCTAGGAACATTGATAAGCAAACTGTTATTTCAATTCAGTTACATTTTATTTCATTTTTAATAATTGTGAGCACCTTTACCAAAACCCAGATGTAGATTTAGGTTTAGAAAGCCACAGCAGACAGTGGCAAGGAAAAAGACAGCATGAGGAAGAACCAGACTCTAAAGGGAACCCGGCCTCTTCTGGGTGACGCTGGATAGTGGGATTATAAATTGTATCATAACCCTTCTACCACTATATATACTATAAGGTCAAACAGTACTGAGTGTGTAGAAAGGATATTCGGTATGAGCAAAGCAGTCTTTATCCAGTGGAAGAAAGAGCACAAAACACACTGACTTGAGTAAATGTAAAAGTAGTGAAAAATAAAATTACCCAAACACAAATACGGTAAGTCGTTTGGTGAAAAACTACATCGCTAATTACTTTACAATTTTTTGAACAATTAAGAGAGTTATGCTGACATGAACACCACACCTAGCTAATTACAGATTTCATTAGCTTGCTAGTTGCATTTGCTAGCTAGGTTATGTTAATTCATACATGTTTCTAGCTACATAGTTAGCTATCTAGCATAGGCTATAGGCTGTAGAAGAACTTACATATATTTAACATAACAGGCAGTCACAACTTAATATCAAAGTCACTTCTTAAGTTTAAGATGTCCCTATAGAGCTTTCACACTGTGAAATATCAAAAGATCTGGCTAGCTAGTCTAGCTCACTCAACTAGCTGATGGTTTACCTGCACATTTTTCCGTAGGTTGGATGTTGAGCTATGAAATGCCAATATTCCAATGAGTTCCGACTCACTGAAGGTATCTGATGAACATGGCCAGGGATGCTCATCTATCTCCATTGCTGCTGACTAAGCATTTGGTGCCTGAAGTGAAGACTTTTGGCAGGAAACTGCTTTATTTTTGACTGGGCCTCAAAATTGAATTATTTAAAATTTGCACATACTGTATTTTAATCAGCTTGGAGTCTTCAGGGTTTTTTAATTCTGTGACAGTGATGATGAAAAATAAAGAGACAAAAGTAGAATCTTTTATTTTTAAAAAGCTGAAGTAAAAATAAATATATTATGATTTAATTACACTGAAACTGCTAGCGTGATCCATGTACTCAGGTGCTGTAACAAGACAACTTGTAGTTTAAACCCATGTTTTTATGCATTAGATAAGATTATTTTTTTTTGTTTTTTTTTCAAGATTAGGTGTCTAACAGTTTGGTGGGTTTGACATTTGAATGATTCCCGCCCATGTTTGTCAAGATCTGCCCCAGAATCTTAGGTGGTCCATATAGTATCTATAAAATGACTGACAGGAGGTGCATCCAAACACAAATAAGCATTCCAGACCGGAAGTCTGGATTAAAGCCTTTTCCGAAACGGGTATTCTCATCAACTTAATAAACCTTTGCTAAGGCCACAACTTAACCAATTGTTTTTTAATCATGTTCTACATAGGCTATTTGTACAAGTAAGGAATAAACTATTGTACCTTTATCAATCATAACACCTTTAAAGCAAGTCCAAGTATCCAGGTGAGATTATGTACTGAAAAATGGGTGAGACTTGGCCATGAGCTGTTTTTGGGTAGAATATGGAAAGGTGAAAGTGTATCTGGTACCTTAAATACATTTTGTTTTCAAGGATTTCAGTTTCCACACATGTCCCCCAACCTATCATGTTCTAGCTGAACATTGTCTACCATCTGGTTTAGTCCATAAAATGTGGATGTCCCATTAACCTTCAGAAAAAGTCTGTCATGTCAGTGTGTACTTGAGTTCACTGCCAGCCATGTGAAGAAGGGGAGGGTGTGTTGTGTTTCTTTTAGGAGCTTTGCATTTCATTTGACACAGCTATGGAGCTGGCAGCCATTTCATAGGGAGATGCAGAGAGGTCATTTAGACAGCTGGAATATATAGGAAACAGCCATCTGTAATTTCAGACTTTCCAATAACACAGCCATGAACTTAAAGGTTTGCTTTCGAGGATGAAAGGAGCAATGACACAGAGATTACTGAACTGCTCTTTTGAAAACATAAACTGCACTCAGCTTTGCAGAGAGCATCATCATGTGTTTTTATTCCAGAAAGCTTCATTTTTGGTTGGCTTGAATGCAGTGGCTTAATGTTGCATTGATCTCTTATTATTTCTCTCTCTCATCTTTGCAGCAATACTTCAGCAAAAATGCAGGCTTTGAAAATGAATGGAGAAGAATGGGTATCGATTTCATTTTCTAATCACAAATATAAACTCTATATGGGACATAGCTGAGCATACTACATGTATTCCGCTCCCAGAAACAGCTCATCGATTGATACACCAGGGATCGACACATGAAGTAAAGACACAGCATGAAGTTCACTTTGTTTCTGCTCCTGCAGAAAGTTAATAAAACTTCAAGGTCAGCACTTCCTGACTCTCTCTCTCCATTTCTATGAGATATTTGTGACAGATCAAGTCAAGTATATCAAAGATAAATACATAAACCAGAAAATTGGCTGCCTACATCTACACCGGGGGGAGGGGGGCCGGGGGATATCACTAAATAAGGTTTTAATCTATGTCTTGCCAGCACTGTCTTCATGAAACATGTTTTAGAGGTATTTGCACCACAGGTATCTGTGTAATGCTTGTAACTGATTCCAGCTAAGGATGTGTTCATGCAAGACCAGATCATTTCATTCATAGTTCTGCATGTCAGAGCAGCCTACGCTTATGCGTGTTTGTGTATATGCATGTGTACTTCTTTCCTAGGGCTAAGCACAAGATAATTCATAAGCTTCATAAGGCTTTTCTTTAATCCACCGATTTGGCCAAACAAGCGCTACCACGTGCCCATTAACATTTACACAAGGATTGTCAGTGCTTCCTGTAAACATCGTCTATCCTGCTGTGAGCCACAGTACCATCAGATACAGGATTATTTCACCCTGTTAAAAAGCAGTACTTGAAATCCAAAAAAAAATGTGCATGTTAAGATTTAAAATACTGTATATTAATACAACAGTGAACAATAAAAGACAAAGAATAATATAACAATAAAATAATTACCATTTCACTAATCAAATTCAGGTAAGGCTTCAAACCAGGAAATACTGTCCATTATGCTCACTGTTTATAAAGAAACAGTACAATAAATAAATATCTAGATATTTGAAAATGAGGATCTGAGCTTGGGTGTAGGTGTTAGGAAATGACGCTTAGTTTGAACAGCAACAGGACTTGTGAGTGTAGCTAATGACTTATTGACCATGGATGTATCTTATGGAGTACATTGTGAAATGCCACAAGGATCTGGCTGAGGTCACATGCTGTACTCAAAAGCATGGCATTGACTTTAACTGCTATGCCAATGACACCCAGATACACATCCCACATACACATGTATGAACTCTCATATCTCTAGATTAGCTAATTGTATTCGGGATATTAAAGACTAGGTATCTGGTAACTTTCTCTTTCTCAACCCATGTAAAAATGAAGTTTTAGTTTGGACCAAAACTATTAGGAAGAAACTGCTTGATCAGTGTACTGGATATATCATGAACACTTAAGGATAAGCATCCAGATGTCATGCTTGACAGCAACTTAATATTTGAAATCCATATTAGTACTGAGGCTGTAGAACATCCTTCTTCCATCTCTGGAACATTGCCAAGATAAGAAACATGTGGTCCATACATGATATGGAGAAGATAGTTCATGCATTTAAAGCCTTAAGATTAGATTACTATAATTCACTTGGTGAGTGCCCTGCTATATCGATCAACAAGCTCCTTCCCTTTATGACAAGCATATAGTTGATTTCCTATAGTCATATGTTTTGAGATAGATAGAGATTTTGAGTAAACTGAGATGTCGTTGCTGAGATATCGACTCCAGTCCCAAATTTGTTGATGGGATAGAGAATTGCTGGTGCCTCGTTACTTTATGGTCTACTGGATTTCTTCTTTTAGTCTTAGGCTGCTGTAGTTAGACCTGCCAGAACACTAATAATGATAATAATAATGATAATGTTGCATTCAGATCATCTTAAAGAAGTTATACACGTGCTAGTCCACTATAATAAAAAGTTTTGTCTCTTTTTTCTGTCAGTTATCTCTATCAGGACCTTCCTGAGGCCTACAAGCTCACAATAGTGCTGTCCTGAGACCCAGCAGATCCCACTGGCTTCGTGAAACCAAGCAGCTCCAGCAGAAAATGAAGATGTCAGAAAACATACAAAGGCTATCCTTGCCCCCAATATTAACCTTTTCATATAAATTGAGTTTGCAAGTTTCGGCCAAGTTAATAAAGAACCACACAATAACGTTTGTACAGCATACATAGAACAAGGCCAAGGCTAAAACTAAGTGAGTCAGTTTGCCATTGCTAATGCTAGCAAAGGATTACCTGTTCTCTTACACTAAAAATAGGTTGATGCATGGCAGCAACAATTCCTTTGCAGACTATATGTGTTTGAGAAATGGCTGTCTTAATATAAATGTTAACACAAATCTCAGCACACACCTTAATGCATTCAAACACAATGAGTCATTTAACATTTACAGATTGCCATCAGAAATGGCTAACCCACTGAGTCATAGGTCTGCCAAGCAGTAGAATCGTTAAACAGATTAAACATGGTTACAAAGTCAAGAAGAATAAGGACTAGCACATGCACTGTAGATTCAAGTACCAGGATCTTGATGGTAGTTGCTTTAAAGCACCAATCAGGCCAGAACAGATTTAAAAGTTTCTGCTCTTTGCCTAACTGGCATTGTTTCCTGGACAGAGAAAAGGATGATCTGATAATGACTGAACTAAATGTTGTTCTTTTTTAAATAATGTGCATGTTTGAGCAGACCGCTGTTTCTTCCTTACATTCAGTGAGATTGTAGGTGCCATAGATGAGTGTGTGCGCTGGCAGCCTGAATCTGTCCTCTTAATGTCTACTTTGCTGAATACCAGCGAGCGAGAGGCAGGATGTCACATGGATTTGGTCTGTGGCTAATATTAGGCTGTCTGAGAGAGTCACATGAGTGCAGAAGCCTTTCCAAATGCAACATTTTGCCTAAATGTTAGCTATGGATTTTTTTTTTAAATGGAAAATTATATTGTGATTTTTGGTGGGTTTTATTCATCTACAAAACACTATATGGCCAAAAGTATGTGGACACCTGACCGTCATACCTATATGTGGGCCTTCCCCAAACTGGTACCACAAAGTTGGAAGTACACATTTGTATAAGATGTCTTTGTATGGAACTAAGGGGTGTAGTCCAAATATGTTCCAGGATGACAATGCCCCTGTGCACAAAACGAGGTCCATGAAGACATGGTTTGCCAGGGTTGGAGGGTTGGAGTGGACCTGCACAGAGCCCTGACCTCAACCCCACTGAACACTTTTGGGATTAATTGGAATGCCAACTGAACCTCACCAAATGTAAGTGCCTGACCTCACTAATGCTCTTGTGGCTGAATGAGCACAAATCTCCACAACCATGCTCCAATATCTAGTGGAAAGCCTTCCCAGAAGAGTGGAGGTTATAATAATTGTACATGGGGGACTAAATCTGGAGTGGGATGTTCAAAAAGCACATATGGGTGTGATGGTCAGGTGTCCACAAACTTTAAACCTTATAGTGTATATTTCGATGGAATGTCATTTATTCAGGACCATTATGCAACACATAACAATGCAGAAATGCAGGAGACAGGACTGTATAAAGTGCAAATACACAATAGTGTGAGGTGCAAACTACATAAATACACAGGGCAGTATGTACTCAGGACAGTTAGCTAAACAGGATTCGATGGAAGAAACCAGTAGGTTCTGTATTTGGGTAGAAATAAGATCTAGAAAGGTTTAGCAGCAAAATCAGTAGTTAAAAAAAAGCCCTACATCAGCAAAAGTGTTTATAGCAGTATTATTGGTGTGGTGTGAGTGTGCAGTGATGGCCATACAGTGGTGGGTAGGTTGGATAGTTTGGTTCTAGGTGTGTCTTTGGGAACTGCATATATCAAAGTATATTGACGTATTTAACACAGAAAATAAAAAATATCTATATGTAAATCTTGTTGGTCAGGGAAATCAGGGCGACCGTCAGTATTCACAATGAATTGTAATCGTGAAAACTACAATTTGGTAGTGTATTATTTGTTTGGGGTCTTTTGCTATAGTACTCTATAAAGGAGCTTTCATATTTGGCTTTCTTTCTGAAAATGCCTTATGCAAGGTGGGCAGAATATGGAGATTTAAAATAGATTTGCAGTAAAAATATTTAATTGCCAACAGTATGCGTTGTGACATCCCATTGTGAGAAAGGTGACAAAAGCAGCCCCAATTCTCTTGGTTTTCCACTTCTGAAGCTACAGCAAGAGTTAAACCAAATTTTATTCAACCTTCGTTGCTGAAAATCAAATATAGATCGCATGCTAGACTAGTTAGGCTAGTTAGTAATTACTTTTAGTCAAATTCCTTCATCACTACGTGACTCAAAATAACAGCAAAATATTCTAAATATTCTCAAGTCAAATATTTGGAATGCCAATCATTCTTATTTTTGTTCTAGGATGTAGCCATCATTATACTGCATCTATGCACACAATTTACAATAGGAACATATGTTAATCACAAACTTGAGGTCCTAGCTTAACTCATTAACTCAAAGTAAACACCACTGATGATATTACGGATTTTACTGCCCCATAACAGATCACTGCAGAGTCTCTGTGTGTGCTGTGAACTCTGGCCCAGGAAGGCTGAAAACACAGAAATTATCATAATACCATTGCCTGTATTGTATGGTAACTCACACGAATGATTGCATTGTAAGACTTTCAAATGGTTTTGTTGTCAGAGCATTCTTCCTATTCACTGGTGTAGGGAATGTGCTGTCTGGAAACCAGAATGCCATAGACAGGTCATGTGGGGTCATTAGCACGGCAAATAGCAAGTCTGCTCAGGTATGAGGATTATTCCTGACTCAGATCAGGGACTCTATTTTTGTGATCATATCACATGCACAAAAACAAGTCATAAGATTGGCTCATTGCATATTTTTATAATCACTGTTACCATCAGCACAGGTGGTAACATGGTGGCACAAATGTAAAAGGTGGCTGGGTTTGAAAGAATACATTACAAAGAGGTGTCTGCTGCAATATCCTATCCCTGAGGAAAGAAGCTAGGTCCCAGCAGAAGACAAGATGGAAACTCTCACTGAGGAATTCCACCACCTTCTTCCACCACCTTCATCCTGATCTCAGATATAATTAAATCTGACTTCAACTAGCTCTGACATCTTTGAGTTCTAGAGTGAATAAAAACCTAGCTGTCAAAGCTATAAGGTTGGGATCTAAAGAAGCACACTTTCATAACCGTCTAGGTCAGCTTCACTAAAATATTTTTTCTCCTCTCTGATTACTTCTTTCCTTGGATTTCCCTTGGTTTTGAAAGAAAAGCAAACTTTTTTCAATTAAAATAATATTAAATTGATCAAAATACAGTCTAGACATTGTTAATGTTGTAAATGACTATTATATCTGGAAACTGATTTTTAATGGAATATTGACGTAGGTGATAATGAGGGTAATTTTTGCAATTATGTTAGCACAGCTGAAAACTGTTGTGCTGATTAAAGAAGCAACAAAGTGGCCTTCTTTAGGGTAGTTGAATATCTGGAGCATCAGCATTTGCGGGTTCGAACTTAAAATGGCCAGAAAATATAATTCTCTTCTGAAACCCATCAGTCTATTGTTGTTCTAAGAGGCAGAAAGCTATTCAGTGCAACAAATCTCCAAGAAACTGAAGATTTCATACGATGGTGTGTAGAACAGCATAAACTGGCTCCAACCAGGATTGAAAGAATAATGGAAGCCCCCGGTTCACAACTGAGCAAGAGGACAAGTGCATCAGAGTCTCTAGTTTGAGAAACAGACATCTCACAGGTCCTCAACTGGCAGCTTCATTGAATGGTACCAGCAAAACACCAGTGTCAATGTCAACAGTCAAGAGGCGACTCCAGGATGCTGGCCTTCTGGGCAGAGTTGCAAAGAAACTCTGCGAAAGTGGGAGATTTATACATGATAAAAGTATAGACCCATGCCCTGTGGACAGTGCTTGATTGGAGTCTCCTCCAGTCTCCTTCTATAACAGGACAATGACCCAAAGCACAGATCCAAACTATGAAAGAACTATTTAGAAAAGAAGCAGTCAGCTGATATTCTATCACCAGATCTCAAACCTATTGAGCTGTTGTGGGAGCAGCTTGACCATATGGTTCGTTAAAAGTCCCCATCAAGACAATCCAACTAGTGGGAGGTGCTTCAAGAAGCATGGGGTGAAATTGGCAGGTAGGATGCCAAACGTCTGCAAGACTGCAATTGCTGCAAAGGGCAAAATTTGAAGGACAAAATTTTGTCACTGTCTTGACCACATTTTCTGTTCATTTTACAGCTCATTTGATGAATAAAAGTATGAGTTTTCATGGAAAATGTGAAATTTTCTGGTTGACCCCAAACTTTTGACCAGTAGTTTTAAAAAAGATAAAGATACTAACCAGTGCATATCGGGAACACCCCACAAGACCTGCCCTTTTGGAGATACTCTGACCCAGTCGTCACAATTTGGTCCTTGTCAAAGTCGCTCAGATCCTTAGACTCCCCTTTTTTCCTGCTTCTAGCACATCAGCTTCGAGAACTGACTGTTCACTTGCTGACTAATATATCCTACCCCTTGACAGGTGCCATCGTAACGAGATAATCAATGTTATTCACTTCACCTGTCAGTGGTTTTAATGTTATGGCTGATCAGTGTATAGATAGATGGATGGATAGACAGATAGCTGCCTCTCTGGAGCTCTAGCACCCTCAATATTTTAGATGAAAAATAACATACTTGGGCATATGTGAGCATGTAAATAAGGACTAGTATGCAAGAGGTTTTCGCACAGCTGAAGCTGATTTATCATTTGCACTCTCTTTATCATTTGCATCACTCATTCGATGACATACGACAGTTTGTTTGCTCATACGTTATTCTGTGTACTCAAAGCAGCACTCCTTTGATGAATAAGGGTTACTGCAACTCACATTCACGCAGTGGTCATGTCCGTTGCAAGAGTCTTGTTATTAACCAAGCTCTCTTCTGCATTTCATGTTCATTTATAACCTCACTGCACTTTGGAAAAGTGATTTCAAATGTAGTTTTAATGATACTTTGGAGACCAAAGATGAGTGGCTACTCCATTAGCGGCTACTCCAAAGTTCTAATCTCAGTGGGTGATTTACAATCAAACTGAAATGGTACCTGTGGTGAAACTCTAAGCAGCTAGGCTATCAGCTGAGGGAGGATAAGAGAGTGTTCAAGCTTCCAGGAGATTGAATCCTGCCAAAAACATCCACCAAGAAAAGCACTCATCATTGAGAGTCTTGCCAACCATTGGTCTCCCAACCATGCTGCATTTCTGATTGACTTGGTTAATTGCAGAGTGAGATACACAAATAGAACGGTAGCATAGGCTGATAGTATTATACTGATAGCATTATACTGATCTTGCTGTGACATATACCATGATAAAATGGTCATAATGTTCAAGATATGTTATCTCTACAGGTATAGATAATGACATCAAAAAAAGGCATTATTTCTGAGAACAGTGTCTCCAACTTTCTTTTTTTTTTAAAGAATAAACATACAGTACCAGGAGAAAAAAAAAAATCCTTTTTTTAAAAGATGAATGCTCTATATAAATATAAAGAGTAATAAAGATATAACCATAAATTATATTAATAATAATAAATTAATACATTATAAAGAAATATTTTAGAAATTGCCCTAACTTGCACTACTGCCCCTGTCACGTTTAAATATAAAGAGTGTTGTACAGTGTAAGTTTATGATATAATTCCACTCTGAATGTGGGTTAATAATATGTCGGTATTATTCTGTCACAACAGGAGACATCCATAGTGACAGACAAATCTCTGCATGTTTTAATCCACAGTTTAACATTTTTCCTGCTCTAACACATCTAATTCAACCTGATTTGTAGCTGGATCAATTGAATAGGTTGAATTAGGTATGCTAGAGCAGGGAAAAAGAAATATCAAACCAAACTTTGGTATAGGGGGTTAAATCATAGCCAAAAAAGTGTGTATATAAGTAATGAATATAATATAGTGGTTTTTATTTGGCAACAGCAACAGGATATTAGTGCTTCATTTAGCATTCCCTTATTTCTGCCGTTTCTTGTATGTGTTCGTTTCTTCTCCTTATCAGCTACGGTTTCTGGAAATATGCCGGCTTATTCATGATTAGAAGAATGTGCATCAGTGGCTCGTGAGCAGAGATTTGAGTGGGGGGCAGGACAATATTAATAACAAGATAGGCTCAAACTAAATTAAGTCAAGAGGCTCTCTGTCATGCAGACAGAGACAGGAGGGACCCAAATGCAGGGCACAACTCTAGGATCTGAAGTGAAACGGGTTTTTGTAATACACTGTACAGTCTAATAGCTTGTTGTGAGCAGTTTTATTCTTGCCTTTGTTCAACCGTGGTCATTACAGCAGGTGTTTTCCTGTTGCCATTAACCTTCAGGGTTGTCAGGCTTCAGCAAAATTTCCAGCCCAACTACATCTTAAACCCAAACAAAAGACCTAAATCTACAGAGACACATTTTCCATGTTTTTCTCAAATAAGGTCACTGTGGCGCACATGCATTTCTTTTCTACAGACATTATCGACTCCATAATCCCCCTTTCCCTCTTCCAATCTTTGCAATATGTCTTACAATAGAAATGTTTCTGTACGTCATAGACACATTGCCTGCACTTACACTTTGCCATAGTCTGAAAAAAGCTATTAGATTTCATTTTAGTTTCTTTTCAGTTTTTTTTTTTTAAACTAGCCAAATTTGGCAACCCTGTCATTAACTGCCCTGTCTGCTGCTCCTCCCCGTGCATTGGGCAGTGTGATTCCTGCTCTAATAGGCTTCAACGGTTGTTGTAGTTCCCATTTTTTGAAGACTAGGTGCATTAATAATCGATGGAGGTAAATGGGGCAGTGAGCACGCTAGAAAGTCAAGCAAAACAATAGAACATCAGCTTATATCTGTCAAATAGCAAGATTTTAAAAAAAATCATTGGTCACTCAAAAGAGGTCATTAGCAATTCAAATGAGTTTTAAATGTATGAAGCTTTAAAGATTTGTTGAATGGTATTTATGGTGGGGCTCTGCCATACCTGCCCCTACAGATAAGCCGCCACTGACACTGTGTCTTATGTATTATGAGATATTATGAGATATTATGAGATAATACTTCATTGATTGTACTCAGTACAGAGCTCTAATATGTTTTACAATGCAAACTCCAAAGCTGACAGTTGTCAGGTAACTAGGTAAAGATAAATACCAAGACTGTGAAAAAATGCCTGACAAGGGTTGTGTTTTAAAGGAGACAATGCCAAACATAAAGCGCATGTTGTGAAAATAGGATATCCATAAGGATTTCAATTCCATATCAGTGTTTCTCAAGCAATGAAACATGTTGCTAACACTTACAAATAACTGCTCTATTATAGATGATATGGTATAATTGAATTAACGTCTATTATGCCACAGCACTATTAAATACTCCATTCTAATTGGTCAGAAGTTGTTGATTAATTTTCTATAACAGCAGCGCTGACAGTATTTCTGGCTGTAAGACAAATCGCTTATAATCATTTATATCAATTCATGTATGCGCTGTAATTGGAAAAGAATCTTGGCTTGGTAATTGCGCTCTGCTTTGTATCACTCTGCATCACTCTACACTGTCACTGATTATTTTCCTCTAAATAGCAAGCCACGTCATGTTTTATTCTGTACTTATACTGAAGCATTTCCCTTTTTAAACAAAAAAAAAAAAGACTCTTTTTAAATAAATACATGGATCCATTTGTAGGTTAAAGAAGAAGACCTTGGCTATTGAAGAGATTGCTTTGGACTTTTGTGCTTGCTGTGAATCTTTTCAAAAAGCCATTTTTTTTTGGTGTATCATTTACCAGGCATCAACGATCACATCTCCCTGTTGGGTGCTTTGGAAGATGACAACACTGAGAGCTGCAATGAAATGATATGTCCATTAGAGCAATTTTTATTTTATAGTGGCCATAGAAAGTACTATGTTCAGTAAATGAATGTCGACCCATACTTAATTACAAAGGATGCCATGGTCACCTCATTCTGAGAAATCTATTGTACTGTAGGAGCATTGTACTAAATTAAACTATTATGTGGAATGAACTTGTGACCCAGAGTACTCATGACTAAAAGTAAATGGGGCAAAAAGGAGAGCTGGAATGGTAGCAATTAATATAAGTCCTGCATAAATAAGGGGGGAAATGCACTTCCACTGTTGCAATAACATCACAAGATAAGTAATGATTAATAGTCAGTAACCCATGGAGCATCATTCCGATGCTGTTTCATAATTGACTTCTGTTTTCCAGTGACTGAAATTTTCTCATCCTGAGCAATGAGGCATTGATTTTCCATGACGTACTTCTACTCTGTGTTTCCATCAAATGACCACAGAAGTATGACAATAAGATCTGAAAACAGTATTGGATCCACATGTCATCCCAAACCTTGTGACGGCTAAAATCAAGACTAAGATCAATGTTTAATCAACATCTTCCGCCCCTACATTCCATTTACAATGTCATGCCCCCAAGTGAATGGGTATCCGGGTATCCTAAAATGATGTAATGTTTTAGGTTGCCAGAGTAAATAGTGACAGAACTGGTGGGAGTAAATCTGCATTGTTTTGGGTAATAGGGCCGGCCTGTGAAAACTAGGCTCAAGAAAATACCTGGAAGTGCACACAGTTGGTGAGGAAACAGGCTGGATTTTCAGTGCCAACATCATGGACAAGTGTATCATTTCAGTTTAGAGAGCATGATGTAACCAACAGCCAACCGAGGAGTTTTTTTAGAGAGTTGGAACATGAGAAAGTACCTTTTCAAATTCACTCGCTGTTACAGGTTTTATCTTTTGCCACGGCTGGGATATAGAAAACGCACCTGACAAAACAATGATACATTTTCTGTTTCCTCTGGATGACTTTTACATTTATAGGAAAAATGATTCAATACTGTTCATTTTAAGCATTTCAGGATCAGTATGTGTACCATAATGAAAAAAAAGGGCATTGGTACATTCTTTCTTCCAAATGGACCTGAAAACATGGCTTGATGATACTGCTCTATTTCCAAAACCTCCAATATTACACTTCCCAGACAGGGTTTCAAAACACCCACATTTAATGAAATGCTGTTCTCCCTGACTCCTGCCTGAGGGGATGGCAGAAAAATGGTCTTCGTGATCCTCTTTTCTTTCTCTTACCATGCAGATCATTAATTTGTCCCACGTGATTGCTAAAGGCATAGAATAAGCATGAGTGATGTTGCTCAACGGGCTATTTGAAATCACATTACTAAATAGGCTAGCTTTGTTATAGTTATCTGACAAGACGAGGTTCTGTAGTGAATTAGAGAGCTTGAGCATTTGTGTGTTTTGTCCTTAACCATTAGTGAATGTGTGGCAGGTCTTGAATGGACTGCATAACTAATCAAGGTGGACAAACTGTACTTAGAATGGGATGACATGAGGAAGTAAACAATCCATGACAAATGTGTGGAAATTGCCAGTTTCTGTCATTTTCCAAGTAATGTTTCATTCAAAACTAATGTAAGTCACACTTTAAAGCTCTGCTAGATGTATTTTGTGATGAAGAAAGTACATTGTTGTCCATATTGTCTGTAATGGTGCTGCCCAGATTTCATTAAATCCTTAAATGGGGGATGACTGTTTATAGCTGTATATATTAGTTGTGTAATATAAATTGTATACATATTACTTTATCATAAGTGATAACAGGAACTAATTTGTTGCGCAGATTAAACATAACACAAGGTTAAACATAGCTAAATAACAAGAGTGTCATGCGTTGTTCTTTAATGTATAGAACAATACTTTTCTTTTTTCTTTAACAAATGAGTGTTTTGATATGAAAATTGATATGGAGCAAAACACTTTGGGATGTGCTGTAGGAAAATAGTCAACTTTGGGGAGTACAAATTGTGCTTAGAATGAGGCAGGGTGTCAAATAATTATGATTTGCCAATTATAAAATTATACAATAACAGTTAGGCCTGGGATGCATTAGAAAGCCATTGTTTTATTATAATTGAATTATCATTTAATCTAAATTACGATGTGATAACACACTAAACATGAATGAGGACATTAGTTAATAATTTATCTAACCAGACATGTGACATACTTTTGTATTTTTCATCATCTTATAATGTTAGTTAATTTATTTTTGCTCAAGTTGCAGATTTGCAGCAATAAATGAAGTTGTAAGGTAGTTCTTGTTCTTTTTTGTACTGTATATAACAGAAAACTTGATCTGTCTTGTGTAGCAACAAAGCCACCTTTGCTTTCAGCTTCTGCCCATGAGCCATTAATATCAAACGTCACCTTGTTGTGGCATAAGGCCAAAAGGTCTATGAAGTCTGGAACAAACAGAAGAGGATAAACACACACACACTTCACAGTTGTCAGATCCGGTATTTATAGTTGAGCGTTGCTCCCTGACACACCTTAAGGATTTACATTCCAAACACCTGAGAACTCTCACCGAAACTGACGCAAGGAAAAGATGAGTGCAATAGAAAAACAAAGTGTGCTCACAACATGAAACGCTATCAAGAAACCAAAGGGCACTAGGTTGGGGGTTACCTAAGAGCATGGGGAAAATACCATGATCAAACATGCCTGAACATGACAGTGTATAACCAAAAAACATTAGGTCATAACAAAACGCATACCACTGATTCATGACAAAGAAATGGCAATGAAGCATGGCAATATGTTTACTTAATTAAAGCACATAAGACATGCACCTTTTTAAACATAGCACCTACAGCACAATCTATTAGGCCATAATTCTGCCAATTCATAAGAAGCAAAAGTAAACAATCGTTGCTACCTATTCGTTGCTATCCATTTTTATGAGGGAATGAATTTTGACAGGCTCTCTAAAGTTTGGTAAAGGTTTTTTTTTTTTTTTTTTATTAGTCTAGAGACGAATTTTATATCTCTCTCTGGCGGGACTACTATATATCCATATAAACCTTTAGCATAGCATTAATGTGTCAGCATGATGAGTAGAGACGAATAAGATCACATTCATCATTGTTCTGAAAGACCTGGGGCTGAATTTATGCAGCTTAGCATCTCAATATAGCATGAGCAAAATGAAGATAAAACAATGTGAGCATTCACATAATAATATAATGTGCACTTCTTCTCCTCCTAAAGTGTTTAGAATATGCCTTCACTGCTATGCTGTATCATATACTCCACAGCAGAGGTGTGTGTATGTGTGTGTGTGTGTGTGTGTGTGTGTGTGTGTGACTGTTTCTGTAATCCCATTCCGCCTGCTCCTGAAAGAATTCTAATAACTTCCCACTCAATTCCCCATACACTTTTGACAATCCCGCCCACTCCAGAAAGAATTCTAACCAATCCTGTAAACCCACACACCTATAGCTATTATTTTTGTTTGTACATGCCCACTATATATTCTAATGAATGTGTTTGGAAAATATAAACATATTAGTCATTTAAATCAGCCCTGGCCAGGATTAGGGGTGACAGGACTACTAATTTTTACTACTGGATCAGTTGTTCAAAAAAAGTAGTCAACTAGTCATCTTTTCCATAGCTAAACCAAAAACTGATTCAGGACATCTTTACCTTTAGGCTGTTTTATTTGTGTATCAAAGAATGCATCAAACATTAACATACACAAGCTACAAATTACATTTCCACCGTCAACCCTTTTTCAGGATACACTGTTACCAAAAAAGTAAACAAAATAGTGCAATAAATACGCAAAATAATAAATCTGTGTATCATATTACAATTATTAAGGATGTACCAATTCTTAAAACTTACTCAGGCTCAATCATTGATTCTGAAAGTGAGAGCTCGCAGTGCGCTACTTATAGGTTAATGATGGATGGAGGACGTGACGTCTACAGCGGCGTCTGGGGTTTTTTCCGGCATGTTCTAATCCATCCAAAAACGAGACTGGATCATCCTCTTTGAGTTGCCGTGTAAGATGGCTGAGCAGGATTAGAGATTGTGTCTAGTGGTCGGGTAGTGATGTGCAACCCGTGGCTCCAAAAGTGGTCTTTCAGACTGTGGGTGGAATTCCTTCTGGAGCAGGCAGAGGTAGAAGTAAAACTGTTTAGTACACAGCTCTCCACATTATGCAAAGTATTAGCAAATAGATCCATTAAAAAAGAAAAATAAGAACAATATTTAAAAAAAAAAAAAACACTTTAAAAAAACACTACACCCAAGGGTAGTTTTACACAGAGTGCAGTTGACTGTAGGAAGTGACTTCATCTGGTCTGAAATATTTTCAGATTAACAATATACATTTAGCCTACTTTCTTTAATTTACTGTCTGTCTCTGTTTTTGTCTGTCTCCATAGCAGAGGCAGCATAAGTGTTGAGCTGAATAAGTCATTATTTAAAAGACCACCAAACAGATTTATTCAAGTTTTACCTACATAAAGAAGCCGAGATGAAAAAACCTTTACAGTCAATCTGACATGAGACGGCTGATAGAATGATTCATCATTATAGAACAGTTTCATTAAGAGTTCATTACAATGATGGAAACTTCACAGCAGCACATTGGACCCCTGATAAAGTATTCTCATCACATTTGTAGGTCCACTGAAAAAGACAAATGGCTTTGCTCTGATTGTTTCCCGTGGTTCAGTAATGAAACCCATGGTGCAAAAGCTCTATATGATAGAATATGATGTTCTTTCTCGCTGACAGAAAACAGCTCCAATTAGCACACAAGAGGCATTTAATGAACTGGGTGTGAGAAAAAGTCAGTTCCGTGGGTTTTAGCCAACAGCTCTCCTCTGCCCTGGCTACACTCTGAATCAAGACCTTAATCAAACCTAGCAGGCAGTTCTTATGCTAGTTTGCAACCCAGTGTCATGGGAGCGAACTGAACTCAGCAACCCGTGTACAGAGCACTAGCAGAGAGCATGAGGAAATAATGCTAGGCAGTTTAAAAGAAGATTTCTGAAAGAGAAATGAATGAATGAATGAATGAATATGGCCACTGTTTAACACTGGTATTCAAGGCAAATGGGTTTTATTGTCATTCCTCCATATAACTGAAATATCATTTCATTCACTGTTACTCATTTTAGCCAATTAGGGTGCTTTATTTGTTTCATTTACAGTTAGGTCCAGAAGTATTTGGACAATGACAGAGTTTTCAGGGGCTCAAAGGTATTTGGACAATTGACTGACAAGAAATTAATTGACCAGTTGTGGTCCATTCCCTCGTTACTTCAAGACAAATGAAG